>JAOEHY010043485.1:0-28451 GCA_025447955.1 Psilopsiagon aurifrons | reverse complement strand
CCCATCCCTCCAGGAGCAGAGGGAAGAAAAAGGGGGAAGTGAGTGAACAAACTGCGTGGCTGATTTATGGCTTAAACTGCGACATGGTCAAACATAACTTTGCAAAAGTGCATTGCTGAATTTAAAAAAAAGGATGAGTTTGGCTTAAGCTGTTTTGTCAGCTATGTTGTTTACTTTCTAGGTCATATGTTGCCCTCTGTGAATAAAGCTTCTCTTAACTGATCATGCTTTACAGGTATCTGTTGCTCAACCGATGTCTTGGATGCAAAGGTCTCCCCTGAATACAGTATTTGATTGCATGTGTAACCATTCCCAATTGGGAAGTATACTTGCTCAGAAATATGAGGCAAATTAACACTAATTCCACCTGCAAACAAAAAAGCATTACACTTATTCTGTATGAAACATTCAAGTTAACCAAAAGATACAAGTAACAATGAGTAACATGCAAGATTATTTTTCTGGTCAGTAATTCAGGAGGTTATATCTCTAAGGAATTTTTCTCAATTTTAATATTTTTTATATTTTTTACTAGAAAAAAGACTACCCCCATGAAAGACTAACAACACAAGCATGAAGGATCAGTCTTGTATGTATAGGCTTTACACGGTAAAGAATCTTCAGTTTGTTTCTTCAAGTCCCAGAGAAATAGGTATTAACTTCAAACTTATTAGAAAATTTAATTTTTAGTTTCTTCAACTTTTGTTAGCCCAAAGAAAGAAATTAGTGGTTTGAGATATTTTTTCCATTCCAAGTATAAAGAAAATAACATCTCTTTTTCCCACTAAATGAAAGGGAGAACTACAACTAATTCACTGTATCACAATTGATTTATGGGGTTCTAATTTCATGTAAACACAAAATGCAAAAAGGTGCGAAACCTATGTAGTATTCCAATTGTTTTTCAGTCAGTTAACCTAACTGACTGTGAATTTGTTGGTAGCTGAGATTTGAAGTGGTACAAAACCAGAGCACAACATATTATTTTTAATAAACAGTGATGTGTGAAACGAATCATAGCCTTGTCAAGAAGGTAATAGTAAATTATATCCCAGCCATGGTTAAGAGAAGATATGACAAACATGCTGGGCATGGTTTGCAAAAGCTGCTAAAGGTTTGCAGTTTGATATTTCTATGTGAAAACTGTAAAATTAAAAGACTACAAGTGCTCATTATCCAGGCGTAACTAATATAGCTTCAACACAATATTTATGGACTCTTGAGTTTTGTGAATGTGGGCAAGCCTTTGACTGACTTCTGCTTGTTTTCAATAATTGTAACAGCCAGTTCTTTCTCTGACATATATTTATACTAATGGAATTTTCCTAAGCATGTGGGAACACAATAGGAATATCTAAATGAAAAATAAGGGATATTGTTACCTTATTTGGATTTTTTTTTTTTTTTAAATTTGCTTAGGAATCTAAGTAATTCCTTTTCAGAAATGCTGAATATTGACGCAAAACACTAAAGCATTGTTAAAAATGCTTCATGGAATTAGTTAAATTTTACAAAAAAGATCAGAGAGATTCAATTGGCTTTTTAAAGATGTCTGTTTGGCTTTTTCCTCAGTTTGTTCAGTGAGATTGTGCCTTCAGCCTTTACAACAACATCCCCTCTCTTTAAAAGTAGCACTCTCCCCCTCTTTGAAATTCAATTCTGAAAATGCAGTGGTTCACATTCATTCTATTATCCTTTGTAAAAATACATAGATTTAGACAAGCTCTTTAAAGTAAAAATAACAAGAGTTCTCCTCCTGACTACACCCAGGAAAAGCCTGCATACTTAGGTTATCAATTGACAGTCACAAAAACCAAATCTGCCTCCAGCTGTTCTGTATGCAGCTCTGTTTTATTCTTAGAAAACTAAATTATGGTAGATATTGAGAATGCTAACCTTTAAATAACTTTAAATAAAATATTAGGAACAAGCAGCTTACTGGGACACATTCAGTTGCAAGTGGATTTTTATAAGTGCTTATATTTGATATATTTTAATATCTTAGACTATCACACCCTCTTAAAATTATTATTCTGAAGCATTCAGTTTTACGTTAGCCATGACCTACTTTCTATTAAGGTGGTATAAATACCTATCACCTATTTCACAAGCCTTATTCTCGCAGAATAATAGACGTTATCTACATGCTTTCAGTAAAGCTTTTCCTCTTTGCTTCACTCTGCCTAGGTGAAAACATGATTTTATTATATTTTTTGGGGGGTAGAGTGAGGAAGGGTGAGGTGTGGAAGGACTTGATAAGAATTCATGCTGTCCTTCCGTGAGATAATTAATCTCTAAAATTCTTCTCTGTCTTGGTTGGATCACTAAATATCTTCTGTACTGCAGTGAAAGAAAAGGAAAAAACTCAGAATCAGCAGTATGTCACACATAGCGTAAATGAGAAAGTAAATAATAAAACTCTAGCAACTGCTACCATATGGATGAGAAACACATTAAAGAATACCATATGGATGAGAAACACATTACAGAACTCACAATCACTCTTATAAGTAAGGAAATACAGGAGTCTTGATGTTTGAACCAGTGACTATATGTCATATCCAGGTTTGCTTTGTGAAAGAGGAGTGTATAGTGTTGATCTTCAGATGGTGGACAAGGGTATAATTGCTAAAACTTCTGCATAGGGCCTGGCACTTTGTTTTGACAATTTGCTTTCAAATGCATAGTGTGTTCATTGTCCCAAAGACCTGCTGATATGCTCTTATCTAAGCATATGTTTGCAGTTAAGTTGAGAACAGAATTTGGTAGACTCATCTAAAATTTCTCTATAGAAAGCTCAGCAGGTTTAAGACAAATAAAAGAGTCATTATTTCAACTGAAGCTATGTCATTGTTTTAGTTACTGAATTTTCAGGTTTTCTTTTCCTCTTCACATTGTTGAAATTAGACTCATGATGATCTGGCTTCTTTCCTCCCTGGAGACTGTCCTGGCTCCTTTGTTCACATTCTGGCATCACTTCTAATAAGCACTTCTGATGAAAATGAATTCTTACTTCTTGAGTATGCCTTATATCAGCTAGAGATTCTCCTCTCCTGCCTAATGCCTTCATACACTGTCTACTCTCATGCTCCATTCTTGGATGCTTTTTCTGAGCTCGGAGCACAGCCGCAAATCAAGCCTAAGCAATCAAGGTAGTGGCCATGAATAATAAATGAGGTTGCAGTATGACCTAAAGCATACTGAATAATGTCTTTGGTTTAGAAGATCCTCCTGGATTATGACTGCTTTAAGAGTAGACTGACTTTCTGAATAAGCAGGAACTGCTTTCAACAAGACCCAATACTGAGTCTTGTTATAAAGACATTTATGTATGTTATAAATGTTATAAAAAACAATTGTAATTTTACCTGCATTTTTATCAAGTGAACGTTCAGTTAGTTTCATTAGGTTTTTAGCCCTCACAGCATCAATCATTGATGATATAGAAGCATTAAGGTGAAGGTAGAGAAGGGAAAAAGACAAGTAAGACAATTAATAAAAAGCAACCATGAATTGGCCCAATTCAAACTAGTTTGTGCTTTTCAGTGGATATGGACTGTTAGTTATAAGGTTGCTTTGAGAGGTGCTCTTTTTTTTAGTTCACAGTAGAAAAAGTGCCATCAATACTCTGACTTTTTCTGCAAGAAGAAAGATTTAAGAAACACACAAAGAGTGGCACATTTGATCTATTCATGAAAACTACAAACACACAAATTCCTAGGCATGTATTTTCCACAGGGTTTTTGATTGAGACAGTTACATAATTTCAAATAGACATGAGAGAATTTTTAACAGCAAGAAGGCTTTATTTCTACATTATTTTAAATCCACAGATGAGGTGTCAGAATAAAGAGAAGAAAAGCATACTTCAAAAAGCTATCTATTTGATATATTTTTGATTGAAAAGGAAGAAAACTTTTTTTTTATGACATTAGATATTACAGAAGATTAACTTGTAGGCAAATTTTCTGTTTTCTTAATCGATGATAACTGTGGGGTTTTTTAAATGTTTTATTTTTCAGAATTTTACATGAGGACTGGATCTGTGAAGTTATTGATCTTGAAACTCCTAACTTGCAGTAGCTGTGTTAGTGAGATACTAGGCAAAGATCACAAGAAAATTTGTTCCTCTAATGGTGGCACAAAAGGTTATAAAGAAATTACAAACAACTGTGAAGCCTTTTGACAGAGAGTGCTGTGTTCCTTCCTTTCACTGTGGTCTAAAACTTGATAGTATATTATTCTTTAGTAGTAATTTTTTATACCCATTCTCACTGAATTTCTTTTCCTGACGACTTAAGGCTCACTTTTACGCATCCTCAATAGAAGACAAATAAACAGAGGGCAGTAGTATTTTTCATACTTCTCTCTCATCTCACATGGTGCCTACACTGTTTCTTAGTTTCTCCCTCCTTTTTCTCTCTCTCCTTTTTAGATGACCTAAGATTCCAGCAGTTAAATTAAAGAAAAATACTCATAAGTTAAATCTCTTCAGCAATGGGCAAGGTTTCCTTGCTCATGCCATGACAATAGTGAGCTTGCATAAGCTTACTTCAAAGTGCTCCATACATTTAATAAATTTCTTGTCCCCTGTTTTGGGTAGGTAGAAGTCAGAAAAGCACAGAACACGGATATTCAAATCAGGGGGCACTAGAAGTGCATGAGAATCCTAGTTCAAGGGAAATAAATTTCAACAGACCCATTACCGTTTACTCTCACAATTTTTAGCCCAGGAGGTACCTTGAAAAAGAGACAGGAAGATAGGAGTTTGTGCTGCATCATGTAACAATAATTTTGTTTGCACTGTGTTAATAATAAAGATTTGAACTTATTTTTACAGCCCTTTTAGCATGAGCCATATATTTAAGGAATACATTGTATCATAAAATTTTTCTTCCTAAGAGTTTAACTAGGCCTACATTGCATGACATAAAAGGACATATACATCTATGTAGGAAAAAGAAGTTTTACTGAAGGAGGAGTTTCAGCAGAAGAGAGGGTGTTTCAACAAAGAGCATCAGGAGCAGCTGAATCAAAGAGGGCCTTTTTTCATCCAGGAGAGAGTCTGCAGAAAAGGATGTGTGATTCACTAAAAAACAGTGTTCAGGTAGCATCATAACAGAGAAGGACTTATGGGCCCAATCCTAGAGTGACTGAAAAGGCTAAGTAGCTATCAATTTAAAGTTAGAGTAAGGTCAAGCTCTTCATAGAGTAAGAATGCAGTTTGCCGGACTTGTGGCTTCTTGAATCAGTACAACCAGGAAAGCAAAGAAGAAAAAAACCTCTCCATCATGCAATACAAAGTAATTTGCTGCAAGGTTAAGGACATATGGGTATCATATGAACTCCTTTACATTGATGAAGCTTTCAGGAGCTACTGAAGGAACTTTGTGATAGTAGAACTGAGCCTTGAATCAGCTCCAATTTTGATTCTTATCAACTCCTTATAAAAAAATAAAATAAATTAGAAAGATATTGGGGAAACTAAACAGAAAAAAAATCCAGCGAATCAGCATACTCTTCTATCAGTAAATTTGCTCAGGAATTCAAGGAATCCCTATTCCCAAAATACCTGAGCTGTTTTCTACAAGTGCATTTGTTTTGTTGTTACAGAAATGAATAATAGAATTGCCTTGTCAGAAGCATGGCAACTGGAATTTACTTAAAAAAAAGAAGAAAATTGAGAAGAAATTTATGTTGAAGGCGATATTTTACACATTCGGAATGATATCTGAGCTAAAAAATACTTGGAAATTAAATAGATCAACTACGTAAATATTTAGGAAGTTTTATTTACAGCTATATTACATCATGACAACCATTACCGGTACTCTCTGAGTAGTGTCAAGAGTAAATCATTTAGGACATAACAAGCAAAGTGGCAATGTAATTTTCTAACATGCCTAAGTCTGCACAATAACTGATGCAAATTATGCAGAAGTCCACATTTGCCCAAATGCAGCAATCTTTTGAAATAATGTTGCAGACAGCTCATTTTGCAGAGCAAGGACTTGGCTTTTACTTATTAAAAGAACTCCATTGACAGTAGTAGGGCAAGACTTTGGCCCTTAGAGACAATTTTATTGAAAATGACTTGCAAATGGAGTCTCAGAAACATTGTTCTTTCCTGAAATCAGGCAGATGTCTTTTATTATCATGTATAAAAGCATAAGCAAAACTTCATATTTCAGCTTTTCTTTCAGCTTGATAATTTCACTTGAATGGGATACATAATCAATATTTTCATTGTTCATTTTATGTTAAGTTAAATTAAAAGCAAACAGACTAATATATAGCATTGGCTTCATGCAAGAGTAGCCTCCAAGCATTCTTGTAGCTACAGCAAGAGCACAGTCAGAGCAACTCTGTCCAAGACTTAAAAATATATACCTATCATTTTACTGATCACCAGACCACAGTCCACTCGATCTGAGACATCTAGCAAATCACTGGAATTGTGTTGATTAATTCTAACTCATATCTGTATTAGTTAACACTGTCAGTAATTACCTTAATTTGCTGTATTTTTCATTCAGTTGCAACCCTCTAAAATTTCTCTCAAATCTTGTATCTTTTTCTTTAACTTTTCCTTTTTTCTTTCTCTTTGATGATATTTCTTTCTGCAGTCCTTCATTCAGAGTATCTTCTCTTCCCTCACCATTTTTCTCATGCTACGGTAACATTGTTTCACTCTTCTCTGCTATTTCGAGTTTTTTCATTGTGCCTAGTTAACTTGGCTGGGTATTTCCTGCTAAGGTTGCCACCCAGTGTCACTACCTAACTGACTCACTGTTCAGTGTTGAACTATCCTCACTGAGAAAAAAAAAATCCTGCGTTTAATCAGAATTTCCTGCATTGCACGTTGTGCCTGTTACCTTTCTTCTTTTCAATAAGCATTTCTGAAAAATGTCTGGTACCACCTTTTCTACATCCTCCCACTGGGTAGCTGAAGAGGTATTTAATCGAAATTAACCAATGCCAGTAGCAACAGACATCAAAGAACTGCTTGTTAGCTATTGGCATAAGTGCCTTCAGGAATTTTGGGGAATATAAATCAATAAAATATCTATAGAAGTAATCTTACCAATGCTTGAATGTATTTTTCCCCTAATGTTTGGAAAACTGCATTTGAATGCTTTGTTTAAATTATTTGCTCCATGCATTTTGTAAGCATTTCTATAGGACTGCTGCTTTTACAGCAGGAAGAGATGATATGTTAACAGCTCACAGCTGCTGAATGCTAGTGCTCATCCTAAACACAATTTTAGAATTTCAACACTGAAATGAAAACAAAGTTTAAGATGTGAAATGTGAATGACAAGCAGTCCTTTAGATATGTATATCACAACTTAAACAGCTTGCAATATTTTGCAATTCATTCTGTTTCACGGCTAACTTGTTTTACATGATTTGTGATTTTCCTCCTCCTGTTCTATCACATAGCTCCTCAGGTTCTTCAAGGTGAACACTGGACTAGAGCGTGTCCAAGAATGTTGCTCCCCAGGTCAGTTGTGAAATGACTGCCCCTGTGGAATATAAAGCTTACCTAGAAGGAATATATTTCTATCTGAAAGAAAATACTGGGTTTTGTTACCATAGTTAATGCATCAAGGAGTGTGTCTGAAGCTTTCATATTGTCCTCTCTCTTTTCCCAAGTAAGCAGTAAAATGGGTCTTCAAAATTTCTTAATAGTGGTTCACAGCTTTAGATAATACTTGTTTGTGGGTGGTGGAATATGTTCACCTTCAGGAATTTAGCTGGGCTGAGTTTTGTTACAATAACATATAAAAAGAACAAAAATATATTTTCAGTTGTAAGTAACATAACTTAAAGATATTATGGACATTATTTCGTGTATCATTCACCATATGGAGAAATATGTATGTGCACAAATTGTGTATAATATCTAGTAGATCAAACTAAGTTTGCTTGGTTTAATTTTACTCAAGTAAAATAATATCAGATACAGATGAGACTATTTCTAAGATGATCTTAATTGTCATTTGCATGTTCTTG
Organism: Psilopsiagon aurifrons; assembly: GCA_025447955.1. NCBI lineage: Eukaryota > Metazoa > Chordata > Aves > Psittaciformes > Psittacidae > Psilopsiagon > Psilopsiagon aurifrons. The sequence goes on along the minus strand of JAOEHY010043485.1, from coordinate 20,435 downwards.
GCATTTTTTTATGCTGTGGTCACTAATTTCAGCAGTTTTAATTTGTACAAAGATTAATTTTCATTACTTTGCACAATCATAGGTTAGCATCAGATTGGATTAATATTATGTAGTCATTTAAAAGTTGATATGCTCTACAATGCTGCATTATCTAGCTTTCTAGATTACTGTGAGATGGGTCTTAGTCTTTCAGAGTGTATTTTACACTCTTATATCAGTTCCTTTTGCTTTCTCTTAAATACTTATATGTCCATTATCATAGAAATATTTATGAAGAATGCATATATATTTTCTCCAATTTTGTATTTTTTTCCTTCTAACTTTCTAGTTTTTAAGACTTTCTGAAATGCTTCTGATTTGATCAATTCTCTGCCACAGGCCAAAGTTATGCTGAGAAGCGGAAGCCATCTCAAACATGAAAAATCTCATGTGATTGATCTTGCAAAATGAGTGACTTTGTTTAAAATGCAATACGTACAATAGGTTTGTTTACCAAGTATAAACTTAGTTAGATGAGAATTGCTCCCATTTTATGTCAAATAAAGGGAAGAGAATATAGCTGAGGACAATTTGAAACAAGTAATCTGACAGTGTAAAGGTTGTTATAGTACAAAATTGCATTTCCCTCCACTAGGAAATGCAGTGCACTTTCTGAGGCACTTCTGGCCTAAATAAATTATGTCAAGGAATATTTCATCTTTCTTTAATATTTATATTGTCATGGTCCAAATAATTAATAATATATAACCATAGAGGTGATGGCATTTTCACAGCGTGCAAGAAGTACCACTGATGAGAGAGATGACCAGCTATGTCTCCTTTAAGCTATATTACAGAATCACAGAACAATTGAGGTTGGAAAGGACCTGTGAAGGTCCCTGTTCAGAAAGTGCCATCTAGACCCAGTTGCCCCGGATAGTGTCCAGACAATATTTCAGTACCTGTAAGGAAGGAGACTTTACAACCTCACTGGGCAACTTATTCTAGTGCTCAGTTGCACTAGTAAGAATTTCCTGATGTTCAGAGGGAACCGCCCCATGTTTCAGTCTGTGCCTGTTGCCTTGTCTTGCCACTGAGCACCACAGAAAAAGCTTGGCTTTGTCATTTTTGTACTCTCCCCTTAGGTATTTATATACATTGATAGGATCCCTTTTGAACCTTCTCTATTTTAGGTGCGAGTTAACAGATGCCTAAAAAAAATGGTTATGCTAACTGTAGTAGTTTTATCTTCCTTTCTTTTTTTTTTTTTTTGAGTTCATCTTAATAATTCTTTGTTAGTTACTACATGCCTGAAGACTGACAGGGAAAAGTGTAGTACTTCTATCAGATGACTGATGTCTATGTCTTCTGCGTTTGCCTGAAAGTGCTAATGAGGACTGAACATCAATTGCCATACTGAGTATTGTATGTGAACTCCTAAACGGTTAGAAGCTGGGTGGCTTGGGTTTCTTACAACAAGTATGTAATTATCAGAATAATGCAGAGTTGATCAATAACAATAATAGGCAGCCTGGCATTATGAGTTCTACGTGGATATTAAATTTTCTTTTAAATGGAAGTTTCATTGATAACAGCAGAAGTGCAATTTACCACTTCCATGTCTGTAAACTGTTTGGTTTGTTACAGCATGTTATTTTGATTAAGAAGCCAGATGATGCAAAATCAATAGAAGAGTTCATATTGATTAAACACTTGCCTTTCTTGCTGGTGTTTGTGAGGTCTTTAAGGATCAGTTCTTGACCTTTTGTTATTTAATATTGTTATCAATGTCTTGGAGGAAAACAAAACTCTTATCGATTGAATTTATAGCATATGCACACACACGCACATGAAGAAATGTCAAAGAAGTAGTATTGAGCAGGGAAGTGTAGGTTGTTCAGTAAGTATAACATAAATATGCAATTTGCAATTCAGCATAGCCAAGTGACATCTTGGTCTAGAAAAGTGTGAACAGAAGCCATGCTTTGAGGCTACAAATACTGTCATAAAGAGCAGCTGCTCTTCAAAAGGTACAGGAAGTCACACCAAGCATCAGCATTCAAAACAATTCCACATCAAAGAGGCAAATGTGAGACATAGGCATCATAATATAGAGTTAAGACTAATTATGCCTCCTCTGTACTTCTCCCTGTGGGGCTGTTGCTTTCAGTTCTGAAATCCACAATTCAGAAAGGTCATCAATAAATTGGGTAGGATTAAGGGAAGACAGAATTATTAAAGGACTGTGAGGGATTCATGGAGCTCAAACTATGAACCTAGCAAAGGAGAGGTTAAGAACTGTGTCTATAGCACTCATAGCTCTTCACAACCATATGCTGATAGAAGTAGACCTTTGTGCTTTCAAGCTTTTCTTGCTCTGTGAAAGGATGTCCTTCAAATTCACTGTCCTCAATAAAATGCTCAGTTCAGGCTTTGGTGTCTCTTGTCCCTTTTCAGATGTGGCACCTCCTAAGCTAAACTGCACTTGGTTCCAGAATCATCCCTGACAACCTTAGCTATACCTTCCCCTGTAATCCACACTAGTTGTTTACATGGGTTTGAAATAACCAAAATATGCTGCCAGCAGGCTTACAGAGGTGTTGGGCAGAGTAATTTTGCTTTCGTTACTACTCAGAATGACAGTTCTCAGCAAAACATTAAACATCAGGGAGACTGGGATTTTTGTTTATTGGGGGTTTTTTGATTGTTTTGGGTTTTGTGGTTTGATTTTTGTGTCATTATTGGGGTTTTTTGTTTGTTTCCTCACCTTTCTTAGAGTTCACTGGGAGTTGGCCAGTGTTACTAGAATCTCATGCAAGCATAGAATTGGTGATTTGGTTATTTTGACCTTTGTGTGTTGTCCTTCTACTCATTTCCTTCTATTTGAGTATAGCAGAGCTGTACATTTTTTTCTTTTTTTTTTTGCTTCTCTCTGTTCTTTAGGGGTGATTGAGAGTTTTGCAGGGAGGAAGTTGCAAACTCATGACACGCTTTAAAATTTTGATGCATACAACCATTAATTCCCCTAGCAAAACCAGTCAATGACAATGAAGGAATGGCAGGATCACAGAGCAGTGCAAGGGTCTATGTTTTAAGTGGAACCATCCCCAAACACAAAACCAAACACAAACCTGCACACATTGCCTTTCCCATGGATGGAATTCCTTCTTTTTGCCACTACCATTACCCACTGTTTGGCTTATCAGGGCCATGGGACTTCTGTGAGGCTATTTGCAGGTCTGGTGTCCCACAAGAGCTCCGTGCAAAAGCCAGTGGTTTTGGGTGCTGCTGCTGCTACTCTGCTCTGGGGCTTCCCTGCACATTCCTTCATGATGCCCTTGGTCCTCTGGGTTGTCCTAGTCAAATGGGATCAATCTTGCTAATCACCAGGTATTGTTTCTGGGCATATATTTGGTGGCTTTTCCCTAGTATTATCTAAACAATGAGACTATTTTGTCACCTTCAGTCACGTGGTGTTGTCAAGCAGACTGTTCTCCCTAGTGCACGTGGGGATGGAACATTTCCACAGTGAGAGCCCAATATATAAAAAGAGTTACTTCCTGATCATCAGACTGACAGATGAGATCAATAGGCTTCTTGGGCTAGTGGTTCTGCTGTTAATTTGACAGTCTGAATGGAGAGATTATTCTCAATTCATCTCTTTTAGAATGATTCCACTGTAAAATAACATTTTCCTAATATGTTTAGTGTAACTCATTTTCCTAATATGTTTAGTTTAGTTCTGTGCCATTTCCTCTCAGAATTTCTCCTCAAAACTGTTATAGTTAGTAAAGCAGAAAAGCCCAGTAATGTTGTAAAATTTGCCCATATATAAAGATACCACAGCAAACCCCAGAATTTATGAACTCCACATGCAGATAGACATATTCTGATTAGAAAGAATTCACATATAAAATATTAGAACATTTTATATTCTCATTCAACCACAGAATTTAATTCAAGGAAGTTGCATGACCTATGTAATAGAAGCAGTCGATTGATATGATCATAATGGTCTCCCCTCTGGCCTGAAAAGTCCATGAATCAATTAACTAAATGAAAGAGAAATTGGAATTTTTTGTCATATTCCCTGTTTCATCAATAATGTCAAGTGCAATTTGCCCACAACTGATGTCTTACTAACCCTAGTGCCAGCAGAAATGATCACCACAGTTACCTATCCATTGCTTTCCCTCCCTCCAACTATATCCCTAAGATCTGTAACTAGAACTATTCAGTTTTAAAGACATAATGAGATTGTCACTTACATGTAATAAATATCAATTTAATTTTAAGAAGTAAATAACTTTGCTATTTTGAAAGTGTTTGTAAGCATGTTAGTCATTTGCATTGGTTTTCAGCCATTTTCCTGTACTTTGCAAAGGCCTCTGAGAAAACAGAGGCCAAAATGAAATAGTTTGATGACTTATTAATAAAAAGAAAAAGAATACCATAGCAAGCATTTATACTAAACTCCAAGTCATGAATTATACTGACCATAATGAAGGGTTTTTTTACTTATCCCTTTTGTAAGTTCATACTACTCTGTGGAATGGGTTTAGGTAACAAATGTGAAATCGGTCCCTTTGTATGTTTAACGAGTGGGAATTAAGATCTCTGGTTCTATCTGTGTATCTATATCTGGTTCCATTTAATCAAACACTTTAAACAATTTGTAGATTTCTGTGGTTTCTTATGCTTATTGCAGAGTAAACCCATTCTTGCTTTTTTCATTATGCACATCAAATCCCTATTTCAAAGAGACCAAAGAAAATAATCTGCAATTTCTGCAGAGCATATCTCAGTAACTCCATTATTCTGGGCCTCTGTTGTGCTCAAAGGGCCTCTGTTGATTTAAAGACCATAACTGCCTTCAGCCAAGTGCTTTAGAGCCTCACGGGCCTCATCGTTGAAAAATTGCACTGTCTAAATTTGCATATCCTACATAATCTCATTTTGGTTCTTTTCCACATTAATAAGGAAAGCAGATTATGCTTCCTCTCTTCACAACAGCCTTTATGTATATGAAGATTATTATCTCCCTCTTCACTCTCTCTTTAATTAGAATAACCAATCACTATTCATTCATTTTTCTTTATAGCTCATAATTTGCAAATCTCTCACATTTCTGATTGCACTCACTTGGACTTTTTTTAGTTGGCCTATATCTTCTTTGAAGTGACATGAGAGGCTTATACTCTTGTTCATATACCCTATTAGCGAATCACAACTTCTTAAATTCTTGTGCAAAATTTATTTAAGCCCATGAGCTGCTTCCGTCTGCTTTTATAAATGATTAAAAACTGCTATAGCACACTTGTTTTGTAAATAAAACTCAGATTTCCAAGTAAATGCAGCAAGAGAAACTGTTTTATTGAACTTCATAGTGAAATAGATTTCAGTATCTTGAAGCATACATTGTCTTGCACAACAGCAAAATAGTTACAGAAACTTTGTATAGGTACAGGAGTTCAAGTTAAAACTATTAATAATATAGAGTGCTCGGTTCCTATCTATATTACCATTTTCCTATGATATTTCTACTCTGATTAGATCAAATTCAAATATTTTATATCATCAATTCAAAGAAAAATGTGATACACCTGCAGCATAATAACATCTTGTGCAAGAAAGAAAATATTCTATTAAAAAGGATATTTAATTTTGCTTCTTTTCTTGCGCTATTCCTATTATTTTATACATCCTTCATTTCATGAATCATCAGGAGTATTATATTATAGCCCAAAATAGATTGGACTAAGAACTGTACTTTATTTCTGTGTGCCATGGGTTCAGCAATAGCAGCCATTTTTCTCTTTCTTGGTAGCTGCTACAGTGCTGTGGTTTTGACTTTCGGCCTGGGAACAGCACTGATAACGCTGATGTTTTTGGTTACTGCTTAGAATGCTTGGTCTGACCAAGATCTTTCTGAGTGTCATATTTAGACTCACACCTCTAAAAATTTGAAGTCTGGACTTGTCGTGTTCACTGAATTCCTTGTGGTGGGCTGCAGAACCTCCTCATCCTCATGTCAGGAGTAGCAACAGCAGAAGGGAGGGTCATTCTTTGACCAGATATTTGTTTATATTTTACTGTGGCTTTACTTTCACTAAAACCAATAGCTACTCAGCCATGTCTTGATATAAGATCCAAGAACTGAAGAGATGCTGCATTAACCCTCCAGGAATAAATGCTGCTCCAGAATGAAAATGCCAAACAGGAGTCTGCTTAAGAAATTTCCTAGAGAAAGCAAGAGAAGTGCCAAATTTACCTCCTGCATTACAAAGCTTTTAGTTCTGCTTGTCTTGATCTGCTGAATGACTAGCAATAGCTCCTTTGCTGTTTTAAAACTTTGGTGTTTCATCTGTCAACTGTAATTGATCACAGCCTTCCAACAGGTGTTTCTTAACCTAAGCTGCTTCCATGGGAAATAATGTTTTGGGGATAGGAATCAGAAAAATTTTTATAGCTATTAAAATATTTCCTTCAGTAAAATGCTCAAAAAAATGTTGAACACTTGCTAGATATTTTACTTAGAAGCAAAAACATACATTCAAATTAAATTTTACAGCTTGATGAAAGGATTTAGAAAGAATATTTTTTCTGACAAGTTATTTAATGATAAACTTCATAATCCTACAACTGAAGTGTGTATCATATCCAAAAAATTAAATAAAGCCAATGAAGAACCTTATCTTATTCAGTTACTCAGTTAAAACAAATCCAGGCTTTCTTTTTTCTTTCATTTAAAAGTTTCCATGAGGGATAATGTAATCTAACACAATTCAGTGCCTAAAATCTCATTGTTGCTAATAGAACCAAGACTTTAGACCTTTATTTTGTAAATGTTTTCCCGAAAGCATCTAGGAGTTAAGGGACTTAAGCATGTTTATATAATTTTAAAACTTCCTGGCGCTTTTATTTTTTTTTTTTAATGCAATAAAATAAAGAATCCAACCTTTTCTAGTTTTTCAACCCACTCGAAAGGCACACATTGACTTAGATCTGTGTTCAGGTTGCTTTTGCTTTTCAAATCTCTGTAGGGATCATTTTTAGCCAATTGTTAAGAATGATTACATCACAGAATCTTAGCATACTGAAATGTATTAAATTAGAAAGAAGAACAAAGCTGTCGTTGTTAAACAGATAACCTGTGAGCTATGTAGCACTCTTATTTATGGACTTTGTTGTTCACAATATGACTCTCTACAATACAGAAAGGGTTTTCTCTGAAGACTAAATTTCAAAGGCTTATGTATCTGTGACTGAAGAAAAGCATTTCTTCTCTCCAGGTACACATTCCTGAGGAAGATTAATAAAGCTAGAGAAAAGATACTCTTCTTAAGAGAACACTCTCTAGGCATTCTATGTATGCATCACAATGTTGTGCATCAGAGGAATGAGAAGGAAATAAAATCCTGTCCCTTGAAATCAATGTACAAACAGTAGCTGTCTAGCGTTTTGAGAGATATAAATAGGTGTGCTTATTTTTGCTGGAGTTAGTTGCACTGTGCTACGTAAAGCCTGATGCGGATCTAATCTCAGTGTTGAAATAATAAAATCTCTGGTTACTGAAGTTAAGGGAAGCCTGAAGAACCATCCACAGAAAATAGTCCTTTTGTTTTGGTTGTTTCCAATTGTTTGTTTGCTTTTTGAGAAACCCTGCCTTTAAATGAGCATGCTAGCTGTTTAGGATTTATAAAATAATATATACATATCAATAAAGAAAATATTTTAAAATACATATTATTTGTCTATAAATAAATATTCTTTATCTAAGAAGGGATTTAGGATCCTACTCTTCATATGCTGTCTAATTGTGAAGGTACCCACATGCTGTGAAGGTACCCGCATGCTGTGAAGGTACCCATATGCTATGAAGGCCTTGGTTCTTTTTCTTCATTGCCCCAGATACAACTACACCCCTACTATTAATATGTTTGGAGCCACACCTGTATTTTCACTGCTAAAGCACTTTCTGTAAATCTCTGAATCAGAATCCATAAACCAAGTATTCTTCAGTCCACATTCCCTGTGGGAGCTGATCCAGTTGTCAGTCTTATGGCATGCTCTTGCCACACATCACTAGAAGTCAGGAGAGGTGCCTTACCACATAAAATGAGTAGTGGGCCATTTTCTTTTCAGACAAGGTGGTTATACTTTCTCTCTGTACCATATCTAGTAATGACTTGTCAAGAAAGCAGGTAAACAGAAACCAGGACAAGGGTGAGGGCAGAGAACAGGGCAGTTGATTATTGAAAATACTGTTGGCCAGTTTTTAAAATCTGTGGGATACTTGTAAGAAAGTCCACCTTTTTTGCCACAGTCATTATTATGCAGTGACTTCTCAACATTGTTAAAAAAGTGCAACATTAATAACATCATATTATTACTAACACTACAATTGATGTGCAAATTAAGGCACAGGAAATCTTATTTTTTTTTCGTTTGTTTGTTTTCCCATTTAGCATTACACGGTACTAGTTAAGCATGATCTGATTCAGTCTATTCTCCCAGAAAGAATCTTAATGCTAGTTTACATTGCTTGTGCATGGGCATGTGCTTTGTGTGTGTACTGCTGAATCTGCTATGCTCCTGGAAATGTACGTGACAGGGGAAACAAAGAAAGAATGAAAAGGGAACTTTACTGCAAATTGAAGCACTGACCTGAGGGAGCTCTGAGTCAAGCAGAAGCATTTCACATACTGAAAATTCAGTGTGAAATAAAACCCACTAGGAATAGCACTAAGAGTCACATCCATTTTTGCACACGTTTTTCCATTGGCTGGGAGAACAAATACCTTTGTACTCCGACACTGATTTTAAGAAAGAAAGCTGTGTTTTGTTTTGCCTTCTTTGGTTTTGCAGCTGCTGAGCCCCCTGTTTCAGAACAGTGTCCATTAATGGCTGATTTTGAAGAGAAGTGGGTGATGCTGCACAAACAAAACCCTTTTCTGTGAACCACTGGTATTTAGTGGCAGGGGGTTAATGATCAGGGGACAGCGGGACAGCTGTATATTCAGTAGCTCTAGCTGTTCTCAGTTTAAACAGGCGTGATCTATTTTGCACTGACCTGACATTTCAACTATGGGGCAGAAATGTCTAACTAGGAGAAGTAATAAGCTGCTAGGGATGCTAATTTCTTAAATGGCTAAAGTTGCATGTGGAAAAGAGCCTTTGATAACATCCCCATGGACCAACAAGGAAATCAGGAAAAGTAATCAAAAGATAAATCAACTGGTGCTTCAAACACATACAATCCACAACTAACAACATTCTGAGCTTCAATTTCTTCACTTAACACCATGACTGTTTAACTGCAGTGTTAAATGATTGGATGGTATAAAGCTGATGTAAAACATAGTACTGAATGTGCTCTAAGTGGGTTTTATAACTTGACAGTGGATTTTTGGTGTAGTATTTTGTCATTTATGTTGTTTATATTAAAAAGACAATTTTGCTCTCACATTTCTTGTAGTTCTTACAGACTGCTGTGACTGGTCATGAGTTTGCTGCATGGTCAGCTGGTCTTATCTTGAAAGACCTCAAGACATTTCTCCCCTGTGCAGTACTTCCAGCATAAGTGCGGTGACCTGACACATAACAAACTTTTATGATGCAGTCCATTAAGAAAACAGTGGAAGCTGGCAATCCACTTAGACTGTAACCACATCAAAGTAGCTAAGGCGACTTAGGCAGTAAGCCAAAGAACAGCAATTTTCTCATTTTTGTAATTTTCTCATTTTTGTAATTTTCTGTCATTTCATCCTGTCGCTTTCCAGTAAGCTTTATGTGGGCAGCAGAGCACTGCATTAAGACACTAGTTCAGCAACACATTTGGGGTATAATTAACATTGATTGGAATCACTCAAACTAAAGATTATACTTGAAGGTAAGGAAGTGCTTGACTGAAGACCTAAATTTTTAGAGTGTCAGTTGGCAAGTACTTTGCTATTTTCTTTGTGGTCTTCTGCTTTTTCAAACCTAAGCTAAATCTTTATAGGGAGATTCATGCAGGACCCATTGCAGACTCCTTTAGGCCAAAGGTCTTCAAGAAGTGTAAAGGGTAGATAGTCTTTGTACTGTCTCTACAGCAGGGTGAAATTCAGACATAAGCTTAGGAGGGGAGAGTCTGTTTAAAAGAAGCACTTGATTGCTGAAGCACTGTTAGTCTATCATAGAAGCCACAGGAGAACAATCTCTCTCTGCATAGCAGGAAGAGAATGGAAGGATCACCATATAAATACCATACCATTATCTGATGCTATTATCCAGACCCTTCTGTCTTCTGGTGCTCTTCCTAAGTGTCAGGTCACCTTACGTGCTCTGAATGTATTTAGGGCTTATACAAGTGTTACCAGAGTTCTCTTTGGAGTTGTACTCATGCAGCTGACCATAAAAAAATCATTCCCAAAGTCCATGAAGTGTTAATAAGCACCTAAGCTCAGAAAAATCAAGCACCTTTTTCCAAAATGATTTCTCATTACTTCTCAGTGCTTGTGAACCAAAACTGCTACAATTTGTTCCTTAGTACTGATGATTCAATCTGTCTTAAGAACTTGTTTGTTCTAGTTTTTCCTCAAAGATGATTGTTGGGCTTTTGGTTTTGGGTGTTTTTTTAAATTTTTTTCCTAATTATCCTTTTTGGTTTTCAATGGGGATTAAATTTCCACAAGTCAAGTCTCTTTTCGCCTATGACGGTAACTGGTGAGTGATATCCATCTCGTTATCTTACCCATGAGCTTTTAAATTGTATTTTCTCCTCTGGTCCTTCTGAAGAATGCGGAGTGAGGCTTGGTGAGCACCTGGAGGCCTGCTGAAGTTAACCCACCACCGCTAAGATCAGAAAATTTTTCTATGTTCTGAATTCTAAATTTTTAAATAATAGATATTATTATAGTACATTTTTACACACATACACATATGCGTGTGGATATATAAAGTACCAGACAATGATATCAGCACAGCAATTTCAAAAGGTCAGAAATACTTTGGTGCAATTACACAAAAACAGAATGACAGAAAAACTCCTGACAGCATATTGTGTCTCACTATTCAAAAGTTATGTCAAGTTACACAGGGCATACAGAGGACTGTGACACCTCCTGCTTAATGTGAAGCCTTGTGTCAACACACACCGTGCTATTTCTTAGCCAATGAACTTGTTAAAAAGAAAATGAAATCAGTATGTTGTGGCAAGCTTGATTTTTTGCTAGTTCTCTTCCAGTGATCTCTGAATTACTGCAGCACTGACTTGAACTCAGTATTACCAATGTCCCTTCTTCGGCTCTACCCATATTTAACATCAAAACACTTTTATTTTGAGGCACCAGATATCTCTGCAGCTGGTTGAAAGGGGAAAGATAGATTTTGGCATGAAGGAAATTGTGAGAAATAGTTTGTGATTTTGAAGTGCAGATGGTAATTGGGATGTTTAGCAACTGGGACAGAAGCAAAATCTGTCACCATTGACATTGGCAAAGCTGAAAAAGAAATTTAAATGTATGAGCGAAGCTAGAATTCTTCCTTTTAAGTTAAGTGTCACAAAATGCTGCTGTGCTGTCCACTACTACTTTCAAAATGAGCAGCTGCTTAGTTCTACAAAGTAAACCATAAGTAATTAGTGATTACATCAAATTTTACAGCATGAAATTCTGATTCTGTGTAATATTCTTGTGCTATTATCTTACAACTTTCTGATTTCATTCACATCTGTACATCTGTAGCTAGTCATAATTATATTTTAACAGGAGAAAATAGGAGTGTACGCTCACAATGTAATTTGACTTTGGAAGTCCATAAATCATTAGAAATATTCACTCTGTAAAACATTATTTTCATTGCTGCCTATAAAAAACTAGTAGGAATAACATTTGTCCCTTTTCTTTCATTGCATTCATCTAAACAACTTTCCTAGAATTTAATTGCTGTGCATTACTGTGTGAAGAAGGCACTGGCTTATCTTTCTTTGCTCCAAGACAGTGTTTGTCCTGTTACAAATGCATACAGAGAGCTTCAGGTGGTTTATAACATTAGACAGTATCATATTCTAGTCACCTCCTTCTGCATAAATGACTGATAACTGTTGGTCTGGAACAACCTATCCCCAAAACAATTTCATTCTCCTTCACCTTGCTTTTAGGATCTATTGGTCAACATGAGACATCTTCTACCTTATACCTCCAAGAATTCATGCTGCTTTCATCAGTTTCGGTCTAAGCCATGTACCCATTATATAGACTATTTGTCAGGCACAAATAAATGTCAGTTTTTTTCCCCTGACGCTCTTTAATAGCCGTTACCTATCAAAGCTGTCTGAACATTAGCTATGGTCTTTTCTAAACTAATCACCTTGTTTTCTCTGTAGGCCACAGTGAGGACTAGACTTTTCTTGAAGCCAATTAATATAAACTGTCTTGGTCAAAAGTCTTAGACAAGGACAATTCTCCCCTTTGCTTCTTCATTGACTACGGTACTTAGTTGACTGGTTTAAACATCTTTTAATTATCTTGAGTTCAGTGATATGGATCTTGGCTTAAATAAGAAGAAAGCAAATATAGCTGTCAAAAAAGTTATCCTGGTAGTCTGCAGTCTCCTCCATCAGTATAATCCCTTTCAGCAGTTTTCTTGGAAAAAAAAAAAAAAAAAAAAATTATAGATTAATTTTTAAATTCCAGTTCTTTAAAAGAGTCACTACTCCAGAACTATGAGGAATGTGTATACCTGCGGTGTTACAATTTGCTTTGCTTTTCTTATAACAATGCACACTTAAAGAGATGGCCAGGTTACTAGCCACAAAGGGATGCTTTACATAATCACATTTTTATCACAGTAATCAGTCAACATATTGAAAACCATCTTGTCAGAATGTTTAAATGAACTGATTATTTCATGTGGGAGTACTCTGAGTGGGAAGAATGCATTGTGACTGCTTAGACTCACTTGTTTAGTCTTTAACTGTAAGTGATCTCAGTAAAGTGACTTCCTGCAAATTAATGAGACAAAGGCAATCACATAAAGGGGGTTATTTTTATTATTTTCTATTTACTTGCCTCAGTGAAAATGCCACCTTGTCTTCAATTGCATTTTCATTCCTTCTCAAGTTTTCTTCTTAAAAATTCATGATGAAAGAAATTAGATACACTTTCAGTACCGGGAGATTACAAGTGTTGCCTGTTTGTTGTTTTTTTTTTTTTTTTTTTTTTTTTGTTAATATTTACTTCCAAAGGAGTTTCTAAGAGTAAGATTAACACGTGCCCTTTCCCTATGGAGGATAACCATTAACAATTTTTGCTGCTGTGCATATGTGATGCTCAAGGGAATGGTGGTAGCAATGCTCACATAAGTAGCTGAAGCAGTGGCAGAAGTGTTTGGCAGAAATGATGCACAATGAAATATAATATGATTTCTAGCATTTTCCCTCTTCTTATTTTCGATTAATCAAACATAAAATCAGGCTCATGCTTAGATTGTCTTTTGCTTTATTTCAGTCTATTGTTCCTCATACAGACTAATGGCGCACTCTGCTCCCAAGAAGCCCTCTTCTGAAAGGGGGGGAGGAAGAAGCAAATGAGCTGGTAACAGGAGCAGCTGGCTGGGTGATGAATGGGAGTTTCCTGTCTTTTATCAAAGGCATTCATTCTGATCCGGATTTCAAAAATGCTGTGAATAACACTCAGTGGCTTCCTACAGATGTCTGGAAGCAACCTTTTACACACACGCATTCATGCACACACTCACACACTCATGCACACACACAGAGAGCATTTAATGATTCACTGTAATGGAATTTGCATGGTTCTCTGTCTTCATGGAATGCAAATTATAACTTACTAATTTTAGTTTAACAGGGGTGCTTTGAGGAGCAATTCTGACTCAAGGACAACCACTTTTCCCAGCTGTTTAAAGCCAGAATTGAGTGCTGAAGAGAGTTGCTTGTGTGGTAACAAATTATTTCTGTCTTACATACAAATAGGTCTGCTCTTGAGGTGTAAGTGTGAGCAGATCTTATGCTGTCCCACATGTTGGCAGATATTACTGGTCAAAGAAGCTCCCGATTCACTAATATTGCTGTACAAAACAGCAACATGATGTGTGAGGCGGTACAGTGGGAGAGGAATTACTTTGCTTGGACTGAAAAACATATGATTAAAGCTACTTTAGTTGTTGGCTTCATATTCTTTTCCCTTTGCCAGTGATCATGAAGAAGATAAACTGGATGATTTGGGATACGCAGTTGAATTCTGATAGAAGAAAAAAACTGCTTTTACAGCTAATTTTAAGTGCAGCATTATCATCAAGAGGAAAGATTCATGCTTCCGCCACATGCTTTCCTCCCAGCAGCATAGTGGCTCTAAAATACCATCGCTAATCATGAATTGTGAAGAGTGGCTTCAATTTTGTTTTGCCTAATTCTGGACTGCGTTTTTCATATATAATTGATATACATTACAATAGTTCTAAACTCACAAAGAACATGTGAAAAGGCTTTTTCTATCCTATGAAATTAAACCACAAACCTAGGTTTCTTAAATTATACCTATCTGTATTGCAAATTTTCTCTCAACCAGATGTTTGGCATCAGAAAACTGCAAGAAGGTTATGTTCCGTTCATCTCTTGATGAGAAATTCATCTTCAGTTGAGAAATTAGTTAATACAAAGGTCTGAGACAAGTGAATAAAGAAAACTCTTGCTATTTCATATTTATAAATAGGACAAGTTCAGGACCAGAATTTTGCTGCTGATTTCATTTTAAAAAATCTTAAACTTCTGTTCCACATAAATACTATGAACTTTGGTATATAGGAAACATCTGAGCTATTTCATTAACATGAAAGTCTGCACAACTGATTAACACATTTCTTAGCAACAAAGTACTTGTTTGGAAACTTTTTAAAAAGGGAATGGGAGGCGAAAGTTGTTTCAACAAGATACTGATCTGAAAACTAGAAACACACACAATTATTTCTTTCTTTTAGGTAGGAGATGGGGAAAGTTAATTCAGGACAGCTGCATTTGTATGGATTTGCACTTATCCATACATCAGAGTATTTTTTTGATTGATGCTTTCATTAGTACTTTTTCATGCTTTCATTATATATATAACAGTGGATTATGATCATAACTGTATTTATGAAAAGATGCCAGGATTGTGATGTAATGTGCATGAGTCGTATGCTTACTTTACAATATGTGCAGTGATTTGTGGAATAAAATCAATGTTCATAAAAAAAAAAAAGGACTTAGAATCAAACTCTTTATCCCAGGGAACAAAAATCTATTAAAGGATGCCTCCTGTTTTGAGGTATATTCGTGTGGTTGAGTATAACCTGTGTGGCAGTGAATGCATGACCACATCAGGGTCTCTTCTGAATTACTGTGACAGAGAAATTACTTCTTAACAAGGCATGGGAGCTTGCAGCCTGTGAGTACAGTTGTACTACACAAGAAAGAATACAATTGCCAACTCACTTAGCTGCTTATTTTCTTTCTGAGCTGTATAAGCATTCCTTTATCCACTTCATTCTAAATAACAAACTACAAGAGATCTTCTGTTTAAGCTAATCTAGTACAGGTGAGCAGTTGAGGATGTCCAAAGTTAATAATTTCTGCAATCACAATGTACTTATGCACATATACTTTCTGAAACAGTCATAGGGGGAAAACTCACCTGTTTACCAAAATTGATGTTCTAATTTGTTTCTTACCTTCTGTTCTAGCTAAAACATAGTTGTAGGTTCCCAAAGGCTGTTTTTGGTTTTATTTTCTGTTTTTGTTTTTGTGAGTTTTTTTTAAAACAGAAAGGACTGCCTGGGAAATATATTAGAAAGAAAAAAAAAAAAATCAAACAAAAAGAAGTACAAACAGAACAACTAAAAAAAAACCCAACAAACAACAATCCTAGCTTTTCTAAAGTCAGGAGAAAGGGCTGGTTTTTATTTTAGAAAAGAACCTCCAGAGGTCAGACTCTGATTGTGCTAACTGTCACTGGCAATGGCCAGAAGCCTCACATGAAGACTAGTCATCCCAGTTTCAACTGCAAATACAGTAGGCATGCTAGGGTACCAGAAGATGGTGACATACATGGTATGAGATAAAGGCAGATAATAAATGGTATGAGAAAAGCTATGGTCCTTTTTCACTCTTTTGCTTAAGCTCAAAGTTGTGAAGGAATCTTGGGTGAAAGTAGGTATGTACCATGAAGGTTGTCCATAGCTTGTCAATTTTTGCCTTGTCAGTTTGCAGTATCGTTTCTGCTGTAAAATAATTGGGACACTAACAAATTAAAATCAGGATCTCTATCCATCCTAATCAATGCTCTTCTCATCTGTCAAACTAGCACAACTGACCCAGACTGGAGCATAGATTTGTAAGTGCAATGTCACTAAAGTAAAATTGATTCAGTCTGAAGAGGCTGTAATGAGGCAGCTGTGCTAATGTGTCAGACTGCACAGTACACTATCAAACAGGGGGCACTGCCACAGTCAGAGAAAAAGATGTTGAGCTGCTGGACAGACAGCAGGTAAAAAAACAGATTTTCAACAATAATACATTAATATGCATACTATTTTAAAGCAAACACCTTGTAATGTGTTGCAAAACTGAATGCAACCCCAGGATTCATATTATGAAACAGTAGAGTGCTCTTTTTTTTTTTTTTTTTTTTTTTTTTTTTTTTTTTTTTTTTTTTTTGTTGAGATGTTAAGTAGCTGTGACTTAGAAGGAAAATCTTGGGGTAGAATTTGTCTTTGATAGGACAGACATGGCTAAAGGCATTCAATATCTGTGTTGCACAGGCCTCTGAAGAGCTGACTTGTGTTTTCATGTGGGGAATAGCAGCTGAACTATGCAGCAGAGCAGGATTTGGCAGTATTGTCCCAGGTTTTCTATTTCCCATAGCTGGGAAGAAAACAGCTGATTTACAGTCTGCAGATTACATATTTTGTCATAAAACAGTCAATGCAGGCATTCTGTGCCTCATCCAAAAATTAATACAGAACACTATGTATTAACATTCTCAGAACAAAATATTGCATTATTATATTGCTGAAATGTACTTTGTCTTGTTGGTCTCTAAAAATGTTAAAATGAGGATTAAGACTATCGCATTTTATAAATATTTCTCTATTTCACTAGATAAAACTATTTCATTTTCAGAACCTGTAATTTGAGATAAATGCACTGATTACAATTTAAATGTCAATTATAAGGAGTCTTGTAGACATAATAAAACAGACATTTACACTATGTTTGACAGAAGCATTAACAGAATTGAACATGAGCACAAATTAAATCAGTGACCTTCCTCCAATGTATAATAAAGAAATCAAAAGTGCTTTCAGCCTCAAATGGCCAAAAGAAAATCAACAAGCAATTACTGCAAACATCCCAGCAGTTGCATGACTCAGTGATTCATTCAGATTCAGGCCAAAGAGACACACAATAAACCCCATCTGCTCCAAAGTATCTTGTAGATCAAATTTAAATAATAGTTTTGCTACTGTAGGAAGCAGCTTTCTTTTTTCTGTGTAGATGAGAGTGTGAAACGATACTAATAGCCAAGAAAAAGAGACTAAGACATGGAAAATTTAATATAAGGAAATGCAACATTTTAGTTACATGCATTTCCAAGACGATATTGGAAAATTAAACTCAAAGTTAAAAAAAGGCAAGACATGAAAGAGAAATTGATAATTATTTTTGAAGGTGACAGAAGACAAAATTAAATGACTGCATTGAGGACTGCACTGATGAATAGAATTAAGAAAGTTCAAAGCAGTTGATTCAGTGGTAAATGTAACATCCTATTTAAGGTGAACTTTGTGAAATTAAGTTTTGAAACAGATGAAACTGTAGCTGTATCTAAGTTATACCTGAATGGTAATGAAAGTATAACAGATAAAAAAGCTATTTTCTGCAAGCTTTAAGTCCAGGGGCAGGCATTCTATTCTTAAACCAGGAAGCAGCCACTTACTCAAGACTGAATTTAATTTGAAAAGACATTCTTCCACCGTTGCAGTTTGTGATTTATTTATTTATTTTTATTTTTAGCAACCTTGAACACCGTCTCCAATCAGTATCCTTATATGACAATTTTTCGATTTGCCTTCTTTGCTTTAGTCCAAATTGACATTTATTTGCTTATATATTTTTTCATAGTCTTTCTTTACATGCATTTTACAGGCTGCTCTGAATTGCTATTATCAGTGAAGTCCTGTACATCCGTGGTATCTTCATTCTGCATCACATTCACATGTTTGAAGATCTGCCATCTGGAAGTCACATAATCAACACCACTCTAAGAATAGAATCAGAGAATAGTTAGGGTTGGAGAGGAACTTAAGATCATATAGTTCCAACAACCCTGGCATGGGCAGGGACACCTCCCACTAAACCATACCACCCAAGGCTATGTCCAACCTGGTCTTGAACACAACCAGTGATGGAGCACTGACAACTTCCCTGGGCAACCCATTCAGTGCCTCACCACCCTTACAGAAAAGAATTTCTTCCTCAGATCCAATCTAAACTTCCCCTGTTTAAGTTTGAATCCGTTACCCCTTGTCCTATCACTACAGTACCCGGTGAATAGTCCCTCCCCGGCATTCCTGTAGGTCCCCTTCAGATATTGGAAGGCTGCTATGAGGTCTCCACGCAGCCTTCTCTTCTCCAGGCTGAACAGACCCAATTTTCTCAGCCTATCTTCATACAGGAGGTGCTCCAGTCCCATGATCATCCTCGTGACCCTCCTCTGGACTTGTTCCAACAGTTATATGTCGTTTTCTTGTTGAGGACACCAGAACTGCACACAAACTCCAACTGAATTATCATGAGAGCAGAGTAGAGGGGCAGGATCACCTCCCTCAACCTGCTGACCACATTCCTTTAGATGCAGCTCAGGATATGGTTGGCTTTCTCGGCTGTGAGCACACACTGAAGCCGGCTCATGCTCATTTTTCCATCGATCGACACCCCCAAGTCCTTCTCTGCAGGGCTGCTCTCAATCTCTTCTCTTCCCAACCTGAAGCTGTGTCTGGGATTGCTCCCACCCAGTTGTGGCATGGTTGAACTTCATTAGGTTGGCATCAGCCCACCTCACAAGCATGTCAAGGTCCCTCTGGATGGCATTCCTTCCCTCCAACGTATCAACCAAACCACCTAGCTTGGTGTCATCGGCAAACTTGCTGAGGGTGCACTCAATCCCACAGTCCATGTCACCAACAAAGATGTTGAAAAAGACCAGTCCCAACACTGATCCCTGAGGGACACCACTTGTTACTGGTCTCCAGCTGCACATTGAGCCATTGAACACAACTCTTTGCATGCGGCCAGCCAGCCAGTTCTTTATCCGCCAACTGGTCCACCTATCCAATTGATGTCTCTCCAATTTAGAGACACTGATCTCATGTGAGACAGTGTCAAACGCTTTGCACAAGTCCAGGTAGATGACATCAACTGCTCTACCCCTATCCATTGGTTCTGTAGCCCCATCACAGAAGGCCACCAAATTGGTCAGGCAGGATTTCCCCTTAGTGAAGTCTTGCTGTCTGTCACCAAATGCCTTCTTGTTTTTTATGCACCTTAGCATGCCTTCCAGAAGAATCTGCTCCAAGATTTTGCAAGGCACAGAGGTGAGACTGACTGCTCTGTAGTTTGCCGGCTCATTCATTTTCCCCTTCTTCTCATCCATTTTCCCCTTTTTCCAGTCATTGGGAACTTCCCCTGACAGCCATGATTTTTCAAATATGATGGACAGTGTCTTAGCGACCTCATTTGCCAGCTCCTTCAGGACCCGTTGATGGATTTCATCAGATCCGATGGACTTGTGCACATTCAGGTTCTTAATATGGTCTTGAACCATAACCTCTCCTACAGTGAGCCCAGGGTCTTCATTCTCACAGTCCCTGCATCTGCATTCCAAGACCTGGGTGGTGTGGTCAGAATATTTGCTGGTGAAGACTGAGGCAAAGAAGTTATTAAAAAACCCTCAGCCTTCTCCAAATCCAGGGTAGCCAGTTCTTCCGATAGCTTCTGGAGAGGGCCCACATTGTCCCTAGTCTGTCTTTCATTTGCAAAGTACCTATAGAATCCCTTCCTGCTATCTTTAACATCCCTAGCCAAATTTAATTCTGAGTGGGCTTTAGCTTTCTGAACCTGGTCCCTAGTTTCCTGGACAACATCCCTGTATTCTTCCCAGGCCGCCTGTCCTTGCTTCCACAATTTATAAGCCCCTTTTTTCCTTTGAAGTGTCCTCAGCAGCTCCTCATCCATCCAAGGAGGTCTCCTGAGCCTCCTGCTGCACTTCCTTCTAGTTGGGATGCAACTCTCTTTAATGTATTGAGTCATTTACCTGCCATTTAACTCTAACTTGAATAATTGTGTGTCGTGGTTTAAGCCATAAATCAGCCACACAGTTTGTTCACTCACTTCCCCCTTTTTCTTCCCTCTGCTCCTG
>JAOEHY010043484.1:0-43994 GCA_025447955.1 Psilopsiagon aurifrons | reverse complement strand
CACTGGAATGGGTTGCCCAGGGAAGTTGTGAATGCTCCATCACTGGTGGTGTTCAAGTCTGGGTTGGACAGAGCCTTAGGTGGTATGGTTTAGTCGGAGGTGTCCCTGCCTATGGCAGGGGGGTTGGAACTGGATGATCTTAAGGCCCTTTCCAACCCTGACTATTCTGTGATTCTATGACTTCAGCTAATTAAAAAGAGGGGGCAAAAGACCTAAATAACAGCTTCTTGGACTACAGACTTCTGAATGTCAGCTTCTTACTCTAGTTTGACCATTTCTTCAGAAAGTTATGCCATGCCTCATAGAAGCAAGACAAGGCATGATTTTGGTCATTTTTATCAGTCATTTCTTATGCTGCATTTGTCAAAATGGCGCGGGGAATTGTCTGAAGAGCGAGAAAGAAGAAAGAGGCCACGTAGAAGGGAAAGTGGGAGAACAACTTCTAAGTGCCTTCATCCCATGGAAGAAGAAACATTTCCAAGGGCAGGCCTTAGGAGTTTCAGCAGCCTGACTGGTCCCCCCAAGTGTGAATTTGCACAACTCGCGCATGGCATTAACATTAAAAGTTATTGAAACAACTTCAAATGACCAAAACTCATATGTGCAGTCACTCAATTTAAGTGAATACAATGCATTTCCTTTTCCAATCTTGTTGATGCTCATTCCTGAATATTATTTTTCTGCCTTTATGAGCATGGTTTCTAACCCAAGACTTGTGTAGGAAGCAACCCAAGGCAAGCACACTGTATCTACACTGTATTTTAATTCTACATATTCTGAGATGTACAATTCCCAGTTATGCCTTGGCTGCACCCAGGACATGGAAGAGAGGACACAGATGCAGGTTCCTGAACAACTCTGCAGAATAATAAAGTAACACTTTGCAGAAACTTCAGACTCCCTTCAAATCAACCATGCATGCAAAACATGTATTACCTAGAAACTCCTCTTCACAGGAAAAATAATTAGGCCTAGTCACGTTAAACACAAGATAAAGAAAATACAAGGATATGTTCATAGAGGAATGTGAGCAGATTGCTCTCTTTCATTTGGAGTCTTTTCATCCATGGAGTCTTACTGTGGAAAACAGGGTATAACAGATGCAAAGCTGTATTTGGCTAGATTTAGACTGGATGAATGAATCGAAAACACGATTTCAGTTTAATTTAAAAAGCAGGTCAAAATGCTGCTTTCAGCTACCTATTAATATTGAAAGGATATTCTGGTAACTACAGTTATACTCAAAAATGTCTTCAAAGCATTACAACTGTACTAAATTGTATGTCTTGCTGAACAAAAACAATGATGGCAATTTTTTTTATATTTAAGAGTGCAAAAATATCATTAATAACACTAGACAGAAAAAGAACCAAATTACCACTGCCTGATGTTTTCAACTACATGTATCTGAAAAAAACTAGTCCAGAGTAATGGGAAGGAAAGGTTTACATTAAAAATGAATTCTCACTGCTCCTCTCCCTTCCCTCCTACCCTGGTTGTCATTTATTTATTTTGTGAGCATCTTTTTCCTCCATACAGCAAGTCCTAATTGTTAACCAAAGAGCAAAAATTCTGGAAACACTGTTTAGAATTTTATGTTTTAATAAAAAGCAGCATTGAATTTAACCCTATATGATTAAAAAAGACTTTTTAAATTCGAGGGATCAGAGATCAATTTGAGGGAGTAGAGTTCAAAACAGGGAAAAACAAAAGTCAAATTTGAGCAAAATTCTCTCTCCTATGTTTTGCCATCTACCGTGTAATCCTTGAGTTCCTGCTACTCAATTTCACTACATCCTTCTGCCGTTTGTTCACAATTTATTTACAATGATGTTAAAATGGGGATAAAAAAACAGAATAGTAGAGCTTAATACACACTTTGTTGCAAACGGCATAAGGACAGACAGAAGATACTCTTTGCACTACAAGCTAGTACTGGACCTTGGTTTTGAAGACTTCTTTACTGTGAAGAGAAGGAAGTCAAGAGGTGTCATGGTTTAAGCCATAAATCATGCAGTTTGCTCACTCACTCCCCCCTCTTTCTTCCCCCAGCTCCTGGAGGGATGAGGAGGAGAATCGGAGAATGTAACTCCCATGGGTTGAGATAAGAACAGTCCAGTAACTAAGCTATAACACAAATCACTACTGCTACCACCAATAATAATAATGACAAGAGAAATACAAGGAAAGAGAATACAACTGCTCACCACCTGATATTAAGCCCGACCCAGCCGCGAACTGAACTCTTCCAGGTTCCTGCCCCCAGTTTTTCCATCCTGGACATGACATGCTGTGGTATGGAATACCTCTTTGGCTAGTTTGGGTTAGGCGTCCTGTGTCTGCCTCCTCCCGGCTTCCCCTCCTCCCTGAAAGAGCATGAGACTCAGAAAGTCCTTGGTCTAACCAAACATTCTAAGCTATAACTATATATATCAGTGTTATCAGCGCTGTTCCTAGGCTGAAAGTCGAAAACACAGCACTGCACCAGCTACTAAGAAGGAGAAAAAGACTGCTACTGCTGAACCCAGGACAAGTGGGTAAAGTTAAGCAGCTGGCAAAATTCTTGTAGGATTACAACCTTACTATTACTTTAATGTGGTTTGCTTATTTCTAAGGACAAGAGGGTTACTATAAGTTCAGTTCTGGCATTCTCCAGATCAGGTTTGCTATAATGGGATGTCCATGATGTTCCTCTTAATCATTCCACAAACATAAGAATTTTTACTTTTGAGAAAGAAATTATTTCAGCTAATTATTGACATTAGCTAATCAAATCGGAAATTCCCAGGCTATTTACCAGTAAGAATGTAAGTGGATTGCTTTACAGAGAAAAACTGACAACCATTCAATATTCTGATAATACTACTGTGAGTTCCTGTTTGATAACAGCAATAGTCTCCTTTGTTCAATGTATAACTAATCAACAGCAACCATTTAATATTTTGAAGTAAAGAATTCCATTAAGAAAACGCCATTGTGTGGAGGATGATAAAGGCTATCTGTTCACAAATTAATGCTTTGCTTCAGAATTAAACATCAAGAGTTGTCCTCCAAACAAGGACAGATCTGATGGGGAGGCAGAGGGGATTATAGTACAGCCTGTGTGCTCTAGGACATTTCCCCATCTGTATCATAGATGCATCCATCCCTGTCCAACCCCAAACTTTCCAAGTCTGGAGAAAAATAAAAGACTGAACTAAGTCCCTGCCCATGGCAGGCGAGTTGACACTAGATGATCTTAGGGTCCTTTCCAACCCTAACTATTCTATTAAGTGACGTTGAACTTTTGCTTTTATACATTTCCACTAAAACCTTGCCTATTTCTATTCTAAAGAAAATTATTATTTTTTGCATAGATTGTTCCACCTATTCATAGAGTCATAAAAAGTGATCCATATCAAAATTAGTATGAATCTGAAATCAGTATTTTACTGGCAAATATAGGAAGAAAGACTAACCCGGATGCGATTTTATGTACCTCTGGTTCGCCTGGGCACAATCTGAGATGCCCAAGCAGTCCTGAAGTTCTTATATGAAACTGAAGTGTGACTAACCACAACTTAAAGCAAAAAACTTCTTTTTATTTTTAATTTGGAAGAAAATCAAATGTTACAGCTATCATTCAAAATTGTAAATCTTTCAACCTCTTCTTGTACTAAGTAATCCTCTCTGATCTGATTGGTAAAAAATTAAACTAATTTTTTCCCCACGTTGAGTCTCTTTTGCCTGTGATAGTAACCGGTGAGTGATCTCCCTGTCCTTATCTGGACCCATGAGGCTTTTGTTATATTTTCTCTCCCCTGTCTAACAAAGGAAGGGGAGTGATAGAAGGGCTTAGTGGGTGCCTGGCTTCTAGTCAGGGTCAGCCTGCTACAGACTGTTTATACATTGCTACATATAGTGATAATTTTCAATATATCATCACAGCAAACACACCAAAGATTTTCTTCATATATATGAACTGACAAAACACTGAAACATTAAATACATTATCTGAAGGAAGTTATTACTTAAACATTAAGCTAATGAGACAGTCAAAATACTGGAAAATTATTATCACAAATCAGATCACAATTCATCTCAGCTAATCAGCAGCAAAAAAAAAGCAGTAATAAATTACTTGTATTTCTTGCTGTCCACTAAATCAGCTTTCAACATATTCTAAACAATTCTAAATATAGTGAGAGCAGAAACCACTGCTCGCACTAATAAAGAGTTGTCAAAAATCCCAAATTACTAACGTTTTAAAGTGTTTAGTATTGGAAAGCTCTGCAGAAAACAAGAGTTTTTTTCTGAAGGAGAGGGAGCAATGGATGTTTTCAGAACATATGGTAGTAGCATTTATCTGACAGACCTAAAATATATGCTGGTATGTAGTAACTAAACGCAAAAAGACACTACAGATAACACTTCCCAAGCACTCTGAGAGCTCAAACTCAAGTGCAGTTTCCCAGGGAAGAATGGAAATTCACTCAAAGTTCAGGTTGAGGATAAAGCTGGTAGCTCTGCTGCTCCCAGAGGGGCACTGTGTTTCTCATATCTCCCCAAACAGGGAATTCTCAAATCAAATTATGACTAAACTTCTGCTCAGTCAACATTTCCAGATAACCTAAGAGGTTCATTTTCAACAGTTGTCCTGTGTAAGCATTTGTTTCACTGCATGGCTGCAGATTGGTGTAATAACCTGATTGCATCCTTGTTATTCCATAATACAAGTTTTCAGACTTCCATTATTATTTACTTCTTTTTACATGATGGTACAGAAAATGAGGCATAAATCTCTCAAGAGTTAAAAAAAACAGTGCAGAAGGACTGTTGCCTTCTGTGACATTCACCCCCTGAAGAGTTGCACTGTTAGGGATGATAGCACTAAGCAACACCCTTTGGTGAATGAGTGACAGTTAATGCTGATACTGTTGCTGGGAAAAAAAAGTATCTATGAATTCTATTCAGACTCTACAGGGTAAACAAGCAGAGCAGTGACACATACTTCTTACACAGACAAAATACCATTTAGTTGAAGATGGGAATAGTCAGAAGATGAACAGTGTTGAAAAGCTTAAAGAAAGTGGCTGTGGTGGAGAACATGCGAGAGGAAACGTCTTCACTCTGTACGCATTTCACTTCTTTTGCTGTTCAGCTTCACATCTTTTTTCACAGGAGTGCCTGCCACATGAGATGCACTAACAAGGGTAAAGTCCCTAACCTGAGAAGATCCCTGCACCAGGACACAGGTGAAATAGGAACAAAGATGATATTACTTTTCAGCAAAGTGAATGGAAACTCTTTGCCAGGTTGAGTCTGAGCACTGACACACTTTCTAATACATGCACGCTTCCCCCACCATTGCTTCCTATGCAGACTGCCATCCCTCTGACAACAAGTCAAAACCAAACCCACAGAACTGCTCAGTTAACGATTCAAAGCTGCAACTGCCTCTTGAAATTAATTAGAATAGCCAGAATTGACAACCTTCCACTTGTTAGTTCTGCGTCTCCCTCCCCTGTGCCACAATCCTTCCTCAACTTCCTTTCTTTTCAGTCCTTTCCAGTCCAAGCATTCCTGAGTCTCCAAAGGGAGTTTTTTTACTTTCCTTCTTGCCATAGAGTTGATATGACTCAGAAGACACTATTTGCATCTGTAAACCAAAAATGATCCTTCAAAGAGTTAGCAGCGGATGGGGAATGAATGGTGGCTGGGGAACTCTGAAGAGGTGAGTGGCGCTGAAAGCAGAGAAGCAATTGAAATAGATGATTCAACAGCATAGGATAAAATACTTATTTTAGGCTGTTAAGCTGTGCTGGAAAGGGCATGGTTGCCCCTGCAAAGGAGTTCCCTGGGGAATGGTTCATTGTACTATCAGTGGGAAACATGAAGGCAGTGGAAGTATGAGCTCAGATGCAGAGACAATGAACACAAGGTTCCTTCCAGAGTGACTCACCCAGCCTCTGGGACAGAGGAAACCGATCACTCTATAACTCAGCACCTTTTGCTAACTATCCAAGTAGTGGCACTTCACAGTGGGGAAAGCAGCTGTTCACTCCTAACAGCTCATGGGCTGGTGCTGGGAAGTGGCAGTTAAATAGAGATTCTGGGGAGATGACCTTTGGAGACAAGCCAAGAAGGAAGTAGTACAATAAGATACTTAAAGGAATTAATTTGCCTTTGCATACATAATAGGGAACTGGATCAAAGTAGCATTCCAATAACATTAAGGTTCTGCAAGAGCAAAGGAAATGCTTTCAAACTTTTGTGCCACCAAATATTTTTCTTGTAAGTGACAGTTCATTTTGACATAATTTATGTTCGGTAATGCACTTTTCGCATCCAAAGCCCAATCTAATATGTAGCAAAAAAGAGAGAGATTTTGGAAATACTTGTTTTTTCGCATTGTTATTATATTATAGGTAATAAAATTGCATGCAAACTAATTAAGAGAAAAAACACAGTATGTATTCCTCAGCTGTATTACTTAAAAAAAGAGTAATGTTTAGCATTCTAACCCATAAGATTCAGAGGGAGAAGTCCCTTTTTCTAATGAGTGCTATTGTAAATTCCTGCTTTGAAAAGCTAAAGAGCTTCTACTCTTATGGAGGGCAAGTAACACACCAAATTAAATGATGCACCAAGTGTTATATTAGTTTCAGTATTCATTAATCAGCCCCAGTGATTTCAGAATAAGATTTTTTACTAGAAGTGGCTACTTCCACAACTTGTCTTACAGCCTAGTGTTTATAGAAGTGTCTTCTTTCTCTCATATCCCTCTAGCCCCAGAAGAACTGGGGGGGGGAATATAACTTTTATACTATTGTAATTATTTTTACTTAATAACTTTTAAAAAATATAAAGGATGTAACCTAAGTAACATAAAGTTTTTCAGTTCTATAAACTAAACAAATCTGATGTAGATAGCTGAAAGAGCAAAGCTTACCCTGGATGATGAGAACCGGCCCAGGGCCTCTCTAGCTGATCTATCACCTCCAGTTGCGTGTAGACCATTGAAACTCAGCTAGATGCACAATAGCTCCTGAGGAAGGGTCATGACTGCTGATACCTTAAATTCATTGTTCCTACAGCCATAAGGAGGACCCAGGGGACAAGTGGAATTGTTTGACCCCCTACGACCTCATTTCATACATGGGAGCCAAAGCAAAGGACAAGTGGGTTTCATACTACATCAAAGGTTTTGAAACTCAGAAATCCTCCCTCCTCCAGATTTTTACCAAGGAGCCATAAGAAAAATAAAGAAAAAAAGGGGGAGGGGAAAGGAAAAGAGTGCAAGGTTAGTTTGCCAGCAATGGTCATTCATCAAGAATTACATTAAGTCATTTCAGAAGTGAGTAACCATTTAATTGGTTTTGTGCCACAAAAAGGCAAAGAATGGCAGTTAAAAAAGAGAGACAAGACTCTTACTTCCCCTCCTCACCTCACTCCCCTCCTATTCCCTCCTTTCCCCTCCTCTCTCTCCCAAGACACAAAATTCCCTTTAAAGAAATGAGATAATCTATCAAAACCAGCCAATGCTCCTTCAGAAACAGAAGCCTGTGGCTAACAAACCCAAGCCATTTTGTTTGAAATAGCCATATTTAACAGATCAATAAACAACTGCTACCGACGTTACATCCCTGCAACAAAGAGAACACTCCTAATACGATTACTAAAATATATTTTTTATCCTTTTTGCATAGAAAACTTTGTAAGAAAGCCTTGCTTGAGAAATAGCACTGATACCGTCATTGAGAAATCTTTCTTAGTCTCGAAAAGATATTTCTTCACCTTCAGTAGTCTGGGAAAGTAGCACATAGTAAGCACAAGATGAAAATGGAAAAATAACCCTGAAACAAACAATCTCACTTTTAGCCTTTCACACATTCTTAGTGCTCAAATTTCTCTTACCAAGAGTAGAACAGCCTTGAGAGGATGAGCAGTAGTGTCTGAAACCATGGAAACTGTAGTTTGCCTGTTTTTCTTTAGAATTGGGCAAGAGGCTCTGTCTGAAATGTAGTTTCCACAAGGTTTTTCAGTTAGAGAAATCAAGTATGAATGCAGCAAGTTAGGGAACAAAAATAAACAGCACTTCATACTTCATCCTAAGAGTCCTGAGTTATTATGAAAGCTTTTTCAGAACCACCCTTTGAGACTAAAATTACTGGGTTATCATCTGATTTTCTGACCAAAAGTGCTGGCAATTTAAAGAAAAGCGGGATAAAGACCTGTACCAGCGTGACACGGGTACTCCACAAGACATAATTTGCATACCTTCTTTTATTTTTTTGTATTTGATGTCTTATTTGAAATAAAATTTTCACTGACAGCACTAAAAGCAAGAATCCAGTTTTGCAATTTGCCTGGAGAAAGACATATGCAGACTGATGGAAAAGAGGAGTTATGGACAAGCCTTTCAAGATTCTTATTAATGTTGACTATAATTTTCCCCTGCCACCCATGGAGAAACTAGGGGAGGGGGGAGCTACAGGGCTGGCTTCTGTGAGAAGCTGCTAGAAGCTTCCCTTGTGCTTGATGGAGCCACTGGCCGCCAGTTTCAAGACAAGACCCACCACTGGTCAAGGCCAAGCACATCAGCAATGGTGGTAACTACCCTGCTATTCCCCAATGGATACATGTTACACAAGAAAGTATCTGTTCCCATTAGTTACCTCCAAGACCAAGTATCGTGCCTTGCATTTCCAATACTATAGAAGGTCTTCTATGGATAACTTTTAGTAATCATTAAGTAAATATACAGCAAAAGAGGGAAAATAATTTATTTGTGGTTTATGAATATGAAGCTATTGCTGCACCAAAGACAAAAGCCTAAAGAACAAAGCTGGCATTTTGCTGAAAACAAATTAATAAAGAAGGCTTTTTAAGAAGCAGGATTATAAGCATTACAAATTTGAAGGCTTACTTTGAATCATGGCAAAGTGTAACCGAAAGCAGACCTACTGAAGGGAAAACAGTGCACAAGCCAAACAAAAACATAATCATCACACTTATTTCTAAGAACATTTATTTTCATAAAAAATGCAGGGCAGTTGTGCTTATTTGTGAAGCTCCTTCTGTGCAACATAAAAATTTTGCAAAAGGTATATTTGCAGCAGAGCTGGATCAAGGAATTCTTGGATTTCGAAACTTGCTCTTTAAAAAGGTGCAGCCTATCCCTGCTAGAACAGGGGCAGCAGCCATTAAATCTTAGCCCCACTTGTCAGGTAGAAACATAGTGGAAACATACTCAGTTGAAGACTAGTTAAAAAAGGTTTGAAGTTACATATGAGAAACGGAGCTTCAGACCACAGCAAGTGAATGCAACAATAGACATAGGAGCTCCCCTCCTCCAATAGAATCATAAAATGTTAGGGTTGGAAAGGACCTTAAGTTCATCTAGTTTCAAACCCCTCTGCCATGGGCAGGGACACCTCACACTAGACCATGTTACCCAAGGCTCTGTCCAAATCGGCCGCGAGCACTGCCAGGGATGGAGCATCTACCACTCTCAGCAATCCCTTACAGTGCCTTGCCACCCTCACAGTAAAGAACTTCTTCCTTACATCTACCCTGAACTTCCCCTTTTTAAGTTTGAACCTCCTGTCCTATCACTACAGTCCCTGATGAAGAGTTCCTCTCTGGCATCCTTATAGGCCCCCTTCAGATACTGGAAGGCTGCTATGAGGTCCCCATGCGGCCTTCTCTTCTCCAGGTTGAACACCCCCAATCTTCTAAGTCTGTCTTCAAACGGGAGGTGCTCCAGCCCCCTTACAGAATCACAGAATAGTTAGGGATGGAAAGGGCCTTAAGATCATCCATGGGCAGGGACACCTCACACTAAACCATGCCACCCAAGGCTCTGTCCAACCTGGCCTTGAACACTGTCAGGGATGGGGTTGTCATCCTCATGGCCTCCTCTGGACTTGTTCCAACAATGATACAAGACATTTCTTTTTATATATACACAATCTAGACTCAGCTTCATAGCCTGTTTGGTCTGTTGGAAAAAATAGGCTGCAATTTAGTGAAGATGTAGAATAAGATCCACATTTCACTTATATCCCATAGCTGAAAAAATTTTAGGTGCAAAATTTTGGAGTTTTCGCTTTTACTCTCTAAAAGCTTAACAGACATGGTGAGGAACATGCTTGACTTCTCTTTTATTTTAAATAAAACAACATTTTCAGCAGGAAAACTGTTCACAGACTCAAAATATCAGGAAAGATCCAGGAACAATGAGACATACATGCAAAATCACTGACCTACTTCCTATTATAGCTTTCCTCATAGCTGAAGAACACACAGTGCTTCTTTAGTGAAACTGAAATGCTGTGGCATATGCTTCTGTAGACAAATAAAATGCTGACAGGCAATGCAGTAAAGTGAGCCACGCCACTTTTTCCTCCCGTGAAAGCCCTCTAAACATCAGTATTACATTATTCACTTGGATAATGACTGAATACTTTATAAATGGGACAGAAAGTCAATTATTCTACACATTCACCATCACAAGCAAGAGTGTAAGATCAATGTTCCTATAACCTATTTTATAAATACTTTAACAAAAAAGAAGCAAGGGAATTGAGTTCATAGTTTCTTAACACTTTCCAGAGCTGCTAATGTATGTACTGTAACTCACAAAGGCTATTTATAGAGGCAAGCTTCTGCACAGCATTCTTAGAAAATCGTTTTTATTAACCCTCAGATACCATGTTTGTAGAAGCCCTGAGGATGTGTTACAATTAATAATTGGTGTGAAATTTGAATTTCAACAGTGTGTTTTACTACCCAGACATAAAATGCCAGTTGACACGTCGTGATTAAGATGAAACATTGAGTATTATTTGATTAAAATCAACAAAAGAGCAATAAAAGCTACCAGGCCTAAATACCCCAGCATTAAACACAACACGTCTCCTAGTCACTGGGACGTGCAGCAGGCGTACTTGTTGAGAAACCTGCACAGCATGCCTATGACTTGCAAACATGCAAATTTAAGAGATCAGGATTTATGTAGCAGCAAAGTAAGATACGTTTGATATTAAATACCTTTTCTCTTCAGCTGTTTGGAAAGGAGCACAATTGCTAGAATTCATTGCCTTAATTTTCATTTGCAAAAATAAAATGATTGAGGTATTTCTTTGTAAAGCAGAGCTTACCTTAGTTGTGCTATGAAAAATAACACAAATTCTATGGAGATGTTTGTTAGTTTATCCTAATTATTACAGTAAAACACGTTTATTGTTTTGCTGCCTATATGTGAGACATCAAATCCACTTACAGTTGCTAAATTTAGGGTTATCTCTAGATCGGCGCATTAAGCCTGAAAATGAAATGATTCCAGAATATACTGCCAAATATCTTTAAATAACTGAAATATATACTCATTAAGTACCATGCTGTTCCAATAGATAATTAATCTATTTAAAGGAAATTAATTAATAAAAGATATGCATAATGTTTAGGGATGCAACTATTATACCTAATTAAAGAGACCTTACCGACAGTTTCTTTCTGCAATTTCACACCAGTCTTTTACAGTTAGAGCATAATTAAATGTATTTGTAAAGTTTTTTGTTAGCCTTCTAAAAATATTCTGTGCCAAATATTTTTGCTATATACTTAAATTTAACAGGGAATACTTTTAGGCAATTTCCTCTCAGTGCACTGCCTTAAAATACTGTACAGTAAAAATACTACCTAAATAATACGGAATATTTAGGAAATTTGAATATTTTATCAGTTTATAAAAATCTGCAATAGCATTTTTTTGCTCTACTTGGCTAAACCTGCACTTAGTCTTGTATATTAAAAAACTATTGGTAGCACTGAATTCCAATAAAAGTTGTTAACAATTAAGGAAAGACAGATCAACAAATGCTTTTGAAACAGCTTAAGTAATAAAAAATACTAAAAGAATGTTTATGAAAAAAAATAATAAAAATGTTATTCGTATTCTTGAATATGATAGATATTCTAACATTTACCGAAAGATATTCCCACAGGTCCAGACACAGTACAATTTTCTTCAGTATGAATGCTCCTGTCTAACAGTGAGGCTACACACAAGTTTCCTTTGGAAAGGTTACCAGAAGCTATCAGAGTGGATTATTGATAGATTTCATACGGAAGCAAAAGTAGAACCAAAATATCTGTCACAAGAGCATATGAAATCCCAGACTATATTAGTAATTCTATGCTCAGACAGCAATAATTAAAAATGAGTATTTGCGGAACCTACTGCTTGAACAGCACAGGTAATGAATTATAATTAGGGAAGTATACTTAAAAAGCATTGGTAACAAAGCCTAGTTAATTTGTAGTTACTCTCAGAGCTTAAATTAATAATTTGAACTTCAGCCATGTCTGCTTCAATATTCGCTAGCAGCAAACATTACATGATAAGGTTTGGAAAAGAGGAGCAGGCAGTTTGCACCCATAAAATCTAGCTCCTATTGAGACCATGCTGACACATGCTGGAGCAAGTCCTATTTTGCACACTGGGGGTTAGTTCAGAATAAATAGCTCTGTCTTAGCTGGTTACAAACATGCAAACTGAATCCCAAAGTAGGGAGGCCCAAGTACACCATAAATGTATTTGTTACAATATAGTGGCATTTTGAAAAAGTGCACCTAAAATATCTATATAAAAGGAAGGTAGAATCTGTTTTAAAAATTCAGTGCAGTTACACAAATCGAGAGGTAGCAGAAGCAGATAATTCAGCCCTTTTTACATTCAGAATGTAAGAAAGTGAAAATATAATCTGTTCAGGAAATATTTAGTGTAGTTTAGTTTTAAAAACACCCACAGGGAAACTGATGATAAAAAGCAAGAACAAGTTATAATTGAGTAGATGCAGATTTCAGTAGAGAAACAGATTCACTATGTGCAAATATTGTAGGTGGTTGTAGTTTGGTATTTAGGAAATGTGCCTTTTTAGGTTTTGCATTCCAAATGTTTTACGTGTTTGAGGGTTTTTTTTTCAACTGACTTTCAATGTATTTGATGTAGCAACTTAACATCTTGTTGTTGCTTTATAACTAACAAATAACAACACAGTGTTATGGGGGCAAATACACATGGGCACATGGTAGTATGATTCATTTGAGGACCTGAGAATAACTCAGAATCATTGGTATCTGCAGCTACTCTGGTGGCCCTTGTGGGTTTGGAAGCCACTCAGAAAAATTTAAAGTTGGAGGAGCCCTTCAGCATCACGCTGCAAAAGAGGTATAATTTCTATAACAAAATCAGTCAGATGCCAATTCAAAGTGGAGTAATTCCAATCCAAACTGAGTAAAGAAGTCAAGCTGCTGGTGATGCAACTTGTGATGGTCAGAATGGAATTGAACAGAAAAGATGTTTTCACACCATGTGTTTTCCTTTTAGTATGAAATATTATTTATTTAATTTTTAGAAATATTTAACTTGGACTTGACCCCAGTCAGAAATCTGAGAAGAAAAAAAGAAATCTATATTTATCAGTTTACTTTTAAAGGGCAGATATTGCTGATTCTACAACTACAACAGTCAACGTTATAATGACTATAAATCTCAATGGAATAGTCTGACTGTTATTATTGTTTCAAAGGCAACTTAACAGCAGCAGTAGGCATGAATCCAGGAATAAAGTAAGATTGTTAATTTTTACACTTGAATTTTATTCTTATACACCTGGCTGGAAATACTCTATGTTATAACCCTTGGCACGCTGCCGGGTGAAAGCATCTCTCTCCAAATTCTGACATCAGGAGATAAGATGGTGTCTAACAGAATCCAACATTACACCAGCTAAGACCTCCACTTTTACAGCTCCTTGCTTTTATGAAGAAGTAGTGAGAGCTTCACAAACAAGCTTTAGATGTTAAGCATCAGTATCCAAAAATTAAAGCTCATCTATTCAGAAACAACCAAAAAAAGCTTTAAAAAGAAAAATCATTTAAGGGTTTAGTTTTAAAGTTATTTTTAAAGCCTTGACATCAGAACATTCTTCTGTCAGCATAAGAAAAGGGAATTTAATTCTGAGGGCTCAAGCTGCCTGCTTTACTTTGTGTTCCATAATTCTTCCTTTCCAAACTTAACAAAAGCTACCAGAGTGTAACTGCTCAGCTGTAATTGACTTAAACATCTAGAGAAAATAACAATTAAAAAGATACAAAGGGATCCCTGCTGCACAAATACATTAAACTAAGTATGGACTCTGAATAAATGAATTTTGAACACATTCACTCTTTGAAAAGAACTTTCATTCTGTATACACAAGCATCACAAACCGTTTATGAAAACAACTGTTTTGAAAAGTAAATAAGACACTTGCAAAGTGTGTTGTGTCCTACTTCTGTGGCTAATCTAGTAGTTGATAGTTCACTTTTGTACTTTGTGGTTTCACCCTCATAGCTCAAGTATTATAGTGGGTGGCTTGAAGGGTCACCTTCAGGGAGATATTGTATTCCAATAATTTATTTCAATGTTCATAACATCCAAAGTGGAAATACTGATGGACAAAAGCATGTGATGACATATATCAACCATGGGAGGGAAGTTTAATAAAGCAGGACATGCTGTAAGGAAATCTGGCTTCAATTTCTGGCTGTGATACAGCTTTTCTTTATGTGACAAATAACTTCATCTGCCTCAATTGCTTTTCCCACAATTTAAATGGGCTACTATTTGTTTACTTTTCCAGATACTGTAAGAATTAATTTATTCATACTTGGGAAATCATTTCAAATGGGAACATCTAGTAGACCTTTGAATAAAGTTGCCCTGTAGACTGGGAATACTTCTTGTCAACAGCAAGCAGTCAGGTTCAGATAGGTTTACTGCAATCTGAAACCCCTTTCATGGAACTTCTGCCACAACTATTAAGGGAAAACCTTTATTCCTGGCACACTGGCATTAGCAGTCTGAGTTACACCAGTCTTACATATGAACACACAAGAACAGTAATCAAATTCAATTTATTGCACTGCAACTGGGTTAAATTTATTGCACCTTCGTGATCATTAGCACAGATATAACAGGTTTTTTTAACATCTGGAAAATTTCTCATTCTACTGCCTATCCCCACTTGATTCCTACAGTCCCAGAGCTCCTTTATTACCTGCTTGTTAAAGACTCAAGGCTCAGGTATAACTGTCCCAACTTGTGGTACCCCCCATCCCTAACGTTCTGAAAATAAGCTATGAGTAGCAAAATGTAAAAATAGAAAAATGTAAAAATAAAATAACATAAAATTGATCAAAGCTAAAGAGATTAAGAAAAAATATATAAAGATATATTTGTGGCACATTGTGGAAACAGGACCTGAGAACTCTCCTGAATCGTAGTCAGAGAAAACCTGTCTCAAGTTCACTGAGGATGGAATAGACTATAAAGGTTCCCTACATGCACATCCCATCAAGCAAAAGGAAGATGGATTTGCTCATTAAATCATAAATAAGTTATCAGTAACTGAGCTCTCAAGAAAACACAAATTAGAATGATGACCTTTGAAATTCTGAACTTACCCAGTTTGACAGCTGCTAAAGTGCAGGAAACATACAAAGAGGCTTAATGTCAAGTGGGCAAAATTACAATACCTAATAGTGTGAATGGCTGAACCATTCTCCTGATACCATAGTTAGATGCTGGTAAAAGACACATTTAATCCTAAATCAATTTTTATTCCAAATAACTGGAAGAAAACTCTTGATAACACTCTTGCATTCCTGGCAAGAACCCAGATGGTCCCAGGCAAAGTATTTATCATTCACACAGGACTTCCACTATCTATTTACAAGAAAGTATGACTATTTTAATTGACTGAGATTGTATTTCTGTACTAGCAGTATTACATTCATTTAGCTTAGAAGCTGAAGCTAATATAAATTGGGATGATTTAAGAAGGAACCATATGTTCTCCTTGTAAAAAAAATAATTTAAGTATTTATAATTACAGGCTTTAAAGGAAACAACTAATTTTGAAAACAAACAAACAAAATTGTATCCCAACCAAAATTTCAAATCCTTTTTTTTTCTCTCCAATCAGGTACTTTCAGAAAAAGTGACATAATTCCAATCAGTTTACTCATATTTCATTATCTTGAAAGACCTTATTTTTGCCAGTGGTTAACGGCACATATGTGGACACATCCACTTGTGTTTCCTATTCGTTTGTTTGTATAAATCCACAAATGATGACTAAGGAAAAAAATAACCACAGTTCCAGTGTGCATGAGTTTTAGCCAGTTTGACATGAAATATGGGTTCAAAACTGTCCCTATTCTTCCTGAAATAGTAAATGGCAAGAAGTGTTGAACAAAGTGATCTCTGAAAAAAGGGCTAGCTCTGGTGCAAATCCAATACTGTTAAATTATGGAGTGGCAGTAATGAAGTACAGGTTGTCACCTGCTGCTGCTTTATTCTCAAAAACTGGAAACAACAATTAATTCTAAATCAGAAACGTGTGTTCCTGTCACTGAAGGGTTGCAAATATACGTACCACAGAACAGGCACAGCAGAAACATCAGCACAAGATGGGATCCTGTAAGTTGCTGCATTAGGAAAACAACGATGTTTCTTCAAAAGGAGACAATGGCCATGAGCAGCACAGGCGCCACAAGATGTGCACCAACAGGTGCTAGTGTAACTGCTGACCAGGACTGAATGACAGAAGAATAATCAACCCTTTCTACCAATCTCAGGGAGCTCAACAGAGACGGCTGTGTCCATTTATCTGTTTTGTCCACACTGAAGACAAAACAAAGCTTTCCCTATGCTGTTCTTTGGTTTGTTTGGTTAAAATATATTTTGAAGTCTGTGTTATACTAATGGTGATTTAAAATTAGTATTGAATGCCCAAGTGGGGGTACTGTAGTCAAAACCCTGTTTCCTATGCAGCAGTTGGTGGCACAAAGTCCTTTAGAATTCAGACAACGAAGGAAGCAGACCTGTAAGACGTCTTGCCCAGGACTGTCACTGGATAACTCACATACTCCAAAAATAAAAGCAGAATTTCACATCCTCAAAAGATTTTTTTAAATGTCTCTCTGTAATTATCTTACCAGCTAAGAGCACCAAAATTCTGAAGAAAAGAATAAATCTTTGCTCGTACATTTATTACTCTTACAAAATGCGATGGGATAACCTTTATCCAAAAGGTGATGTTGAACATCCTTTACTGTGCTGGGAAGCAGCAGCAGCAGAGTAGCTCACTATATACCTTGAATCTAAACTGCATGCACTCACTCCGTAGGGAAATACACCTAACAAATCCATGTAACGATGCAAGTGGGCCAGGGCCTGGTCATGAAAGCTGGGAGAGGACTCAGTTGAAGGACCACACTCATCCACTCTCTGTCCTCCCTTTCCATTATGTATTCTATGGCTTTTCTCTACCGTCAGTCCAAGTTATTACCAGGGAATAATAATAAAAAAAGAAGGACCTAAAAATCCTACATCTCATTTCTCCTGCCTTTCATTCTGAATAGAGCAAGAGTGTCTCATTGCAATTCAGTGAAGTAGAATTTATGTAAAACTTCAAACACTTAGGGTTATTTGACCACATCAAACGCTTAACCTGCACCTAACAGAATAAGTCCAATCCCCCGTTTTCATGTTCCAAAGAAAATGGAGTAATTTAGAGAAAGTACTAGAAGCCTGTTACATTCTGGAGAGGTTCTTAGGGTATGGCAGTGTTGGGTAGCAGGGATTAACCTGTAGATTTTCCTCATTAAATCATCTGCTGCTGAAAATTCTGTCATTTACAGAGCTCTGCCACCTAGTAATCTTCTCCACTGTGAGTTCAAAAGAAACTTTGGATGATTTAGATCATTTTAATTCTTTCTAAAAGTTTCCAAATTTCTAGATCCTTAGCAACTCAATAGATCGAAGTTGTCCTTAAGTTTTAAGGGCTGTGCAAGCTGGCAATTTAGGTTTTGTAACACTGAAGAAAAATAAGATAAAATGCACCACCATGTACTTTTCCTTGCTGGAGTGCATCCATCCAAAACCGACCATATTGATGTATTTTCCCTTGTTTCTCAAAGTAAACTACTTCAACTGTTTTCTCTGAAAAAAAATACCAATACGTCGCGAGCCAAACTCTCATGCACAGCCCAGATGCAACAAATCCTTATATAGGCAATATAGGAGAAGAAAAAATCAGAGAAATATTTCAGCTTTAAGCTTTGGTTGATTACAACAGATAACAAAGTTCTGAATCAGAACAAAAATAGTAACTAGGACTGTTTTTATAGAACAACAAACTCCTAAACAATGATACGTTTTCCGAGTGGCTGAGCTAGTGATAACATCAGCTGAGAATCTGATGACTCAGTACACTGTCAATTTTGTTTGCCGACATTGTTAAACTTAGTAACCTATGTCACAACTTCTGAGTAGTTTATGTACAGTAAGCCCAAAGAATACAAACTTTATTATTCAAAATTAGTTGCTATGCCTAAATATTTAGGGAGAAATTACAAGTTTCAAACACAAATGGAATATTTCCCATGATTTAAAATCCACCCTACAGCTGGAGGCAATATAAATCCATTAACCAAAGTAGAATTACTTGTATGGAAGACGTCTTATTTCATACACAATGCAGTGTGTCTGGGATGACCCACGTGAGCAACTGCTGCCTTGTCCTGGGTGCAGCTGCTCAAGAGGCTCTGCTGGCCACAGTGGAGTGATGAGAGGAAGCCCAGCTGCCCAGCTGCCTTGCAGAGCACCATGACTCCCATTGGATACCACTGCCTGCTTACAGGACATGCTTCCCGGCAATGAGTTGATTCTTCACCCACACAGCCAGCACAGAAGGCCAGTGCAGAATGTGCGAACCTGAAAGCATTGCCCCCTCTTCCTTCCCGTGCAACCCATAGAAGAAATTATTCTACCTCAGGTCCACAGAGAGCTGTGGGTAAAACTGGAGATGCCCTCTTCTCCCAGCACTTTGGGTTCTGCCTGCCTCCAGGTTTCAGCAGTGTTGGCTCTGCACTGCTGGGCTAGCTATCCCTGTTGGAGTCTTCGGTGTAACTTGCGTTCCTTTTACATTTTGTGCAAAAAGTAAGGCAAACATGGCAGAGAAAATACGTCAAAATACACTTTGTGGCCTCTTAACCTTTCAGTAAGAGGAGTGTGTTCAACCCTAAGGCTGCAAACCATGAGCATCCCATAATATATGCTGTAATATATGCTTCACTGGTACATGATAACATTCTTTCTATGCATCACTTTGTATTGTAGCTGTGGAAGGGGAGGGAGCTAAAGAAATCCATTTTAAAAAAAATGCATATTTCTTTTAGCTGCTGATTTTCCTGACAATTACTAATGAAATACTTCACGGTCCTATTCTTCACATAAAATATATTCTCAAATATAATCTCATTCTTCTATGGCCTTCTCATACATTTTATACACATGGGCAATTATGCACTTGCATATTCTTGGTACCCCACCATTTTCTCTACCAATCAGACTAATTTATGGTGAAAAGCCAGGTTCAGATCTGATCATGTCAAATTTCTTTATTACACCTTCCATTTCTCTGCCCTTTTTCTTTCTCATTTCTTTAGCTAATACAGTTTACTACATTCACAACTGCTCAGAGTGCGTCTGCAAGAATCGGTTTCTTAAGGTCTTTGAATCACCATGTAACCCTATTTAGAAGTCACTCCCACAACCCCCTGCTCCTCCATCTTATTAAATACAAACTGTTTGTCTTCATGTCCCACTTCCACTTGACCATTTCTCATATTTATCAGTTCTCATCTCCAATATTATGTTCCTCCATCATTCACATGTAAAATTCCTAAGTGCTGTTGGCTAGGGTCCTGGTCCTTGCTTACACTTCATAGTGCAGTAAAATTAATGTTAATTCTATGGCATCCATTGAGGATTGCCATGTGCAGGTAGTAGAACAGATCTCAACATAACAAAACCAAAACAGTCAAAATGACTGTTCCTTCCCCATTTCCTGGCCAATATGTCCTACTCTGCTTTTCTGAACCTGGCATCCCAGCCACTGCTGGCAATTACCATTGATCATTTAAATCTTCCCATTTTCTTTTCCATCATAGGCAGGCATGCTGTATTTGGTTAGCTGACAGCTTGTGCTTACCTGAGGATGGGTTCATTAATCCTACTCATTCACCCACCACAACACTGGTTGCTTTCATTATGAAGCCTTTTTAACTGAAATAAGCTATTTGCACCTAAGGTTTTGAAAGTCACATTGTAAATGACAGCAAATATTTTTAAACCATTTTAAATCTCATATATAATACCCTATAACCTTCTAGAGGGTTATGTTCACAATAAATCATTACTGTAGCTATACTCAATTATTTTGACATTTAAAAGATTTTCATAAGATATTCTACTGCACTGCCTGCAGCAATATCTCAAAATATTCCTTCTTTTAACCTTAACTTTCTTTCTCCATTATAATCCCACTCAAACTTAAATGTTTGCATAAGGAAATGCTTGCAATGATCTTGTTTTTCATTCGTTACCTCCAGTCTGGACTACTGCAATTCACACAAGCAAAGGCAGCAGGAGGTCCGCATGGATTAATAACCAGCTTCTGCCACAACTCAAGCACAGAAAGGAAGTGTACAGGATGTAGAAGCAGGGTCAAGATGACCCAGGAGAAATACAGAGACACTCTAAGCTTGCAGGGATGGGGTTAGAAAAGCCAAAGCAACCCAGGATTGAATATGGAAGGTGAAAAGGTCTTCTACATGAACAGCAAAATGAAGACAAGGGCAAATGTGGGCCAGCTGCTGAATCCATGTGGGACCTGGACACAAAGGATATGGAAAAGGCTGAGATGCTCAGTATCTTTTCTGCCTTGGTAAAGTTTAAAACCTGTCTTCAGGAATCTGAAAACCTTGAAACCAGGTGGAAAGTGTGGAGCAATGCAGACTGTCTAAGTGGAGAATGACTGGGTTAAGGAATACTTAAACTGGACACCCAAAAGTCCATGGGACCGGACAGGATGCAATAAAGAGTTATTAAGAGTTAATAAGGGAGCTGGCTAATGTCATTGCAAGGCCACTCTTACAGTTGTCTTTAAAAAGTCACAGCATCAGGGAGAGGTTCCTGATGTCTGGTAGGAAGCAAACTACACTCCATCTCCAAGAAGGGCAGAAGGAAGGAGCTAGGAAACTACAAGAAGCCTCACCTTGATCACGGTGGAACAGAAGCTGGTATAGGCTGCAGAGCCGCCAGCTCTGACATTATCACTGTGAGATTTTATCTTCTTCACCAGGGCATATTTTGTCTGACTCAGAAATCTGGATTTGTTTTCAATTAAAGCATTAGAAATTGAGGGCAAGAATTTTAATCAAGAAACTTGAATCCCAGAGCCAAAGAATACTATGTGGAGTAATCATTTCTGTTCACATGCTTTTGCTGGTTTTGTCTGTAGCAGGAGAGTTAATAGCATATTTGGGCATAAACAGTGAGCACATGAGAGTTGAGATGCTCTAAGAGATGCTTTAAAAGGCAACTCATGTATGACCTTATTTCAGACTAAGACTTGGATTCACCTAGCTGATTTAACAGTGCTACAATAAACAACATGGATAATTTCCTGCTTAGTCTCAGGTAGGAGAATCTGGCAGCTATCTACTGAATGGTATTTTTCGGCATTACAATTTGGGGCATAACAAGTGCAGCAAGCATGACTGAGCTTTTAGCCCCTTTTTAAAGAGCTTTAAAAAAATGACTGTAAATATTTTTCAAGAAATAGATAACTAATGCTACTGTTATTTAATGGGCCTGTATTCAGACAGATATTTGTATGCCTACATTTTTCTTCAGAGTTAAATCAGAAATACAACAGAAATCATTGAAATCACGTAGCATAATAAACCAATGAGAGCAGATACTGTGAATTTATAGTTCACTTTACAACAAAATAGCAGCATCCATAAGAATGATTTAGCAGACTGAAGAA
Organism: Psilopsiagon aurifrons; assembly: GCA_025447955.1. Taxonomy (NCBI): domain Eukaryota; kingdom Metazoa; phylum Chordata; class Aves; order Psittaciformes; family Psittacidae; genus Psilopsiagon; species Psilopsiagon aurifrons. Next base: position 22,062 of record JAOEHY010043484.1, on the reverse strand, counting down.
GTGTGATATTTCTTAAAACAAAACAAACCCCCCAATATCCTGACAGGAAAACCTATTAATATTTAATGCAATATTCTCCAGACTTCTTTTTGTTGAACTGCTAAACTTCAATAAAACCAAATTAGTATTTTCAGTGAAATAAAAGTTATCTCCTATTACTCGAGCAGACACTTAAAAATAGTCTAAATGAAATTGGCAGCTGTGCATAAAAACTCATTTAATTTTCACAAAAGCTTTTAAGTACTCTTGCAGCGAGAAATCAATATTACCTACCTGCCATAACAGTGAAATAGTTGGGTACAAAGCAAAAAAAATAAGTGCAATCAAAGTAAATGAACTGTGATCATACCAGCAGGCCTAGCAAATTAGCTTCAATCTTGGGAATATTTATGAAGTATATGTGTAATTTTTCATGATAATATTTCACCTACAGTTTAAGGAATAGCAATAAAACACTCTTTGATAGGTACACAAACCAGTTTGATTGGAATTATTTATCTACCTAGTGAGCTTACACTGGAAAACAGATGAACTTCCCAACCAGAGTGCTTTTGTCTCAAATTCTGTTTTTACCTCTGCTTATTAGGACTCTCTCCTGAGTGAATTCATTATCATTAAAGAACCACACACATTGTATCCCGTCCCATTAATAATATCTTTTAAAATAACCCTTCAGGTATCTTGGCAGGCATAGCAAAATTAGTATTTAATATTTCTCAATTGAACTAATTAGGATGAACATAAAATATGAAATACAGGATTAGTAAAAATATTTTCTTATGAAATTACATATAATTATAGTCCTTTTCAGCTATGTGTGCCTTTTAATATAGTACTTAATCTCTATTCTCTTCTATGAAAAATGTGAAATAATAGCAGGACCTATAATGCTTTTCTTCAATGAGGTGAAGAAATCTCATTTGTATTATGAACACTACCACAATATAGAAGCTGCACTAGATTCTATAGTTTCTGTACATTATCCACTAAAGACTCCAAGTGTCAGTAATTTGAAGCCTCACCAAGCAATTTTGTGTCTGACAGAATGAATTTGACCTTTTTGAATCCCTCTTTCCCTGATTTACAACATAAATAACATAATCATATTGGCTAACTACACTACCATGATACTCAATTTTAAAATAAAAGTATTCTTTGCTGAAGACTAATGACAGACATTTGTTCTGCAACAAAGTAGAATGGCAATAAAAAAACCACCATAGCCCCATGCATCTTCTTTTGGCAGTGAAGGTAGAAAACATGCTCCCACACATAACAAAGGACGAAGGGAGTAAACTGATGAGAGACAGACATAAGAAGGAAACATTTGGAATTTCCTTGGAAAAGAGGGTTCTGCTTTACCTAGCAAGGCAACATGTACCTTGGAATAAGCATCCAGTTGTTATAAATATCAGTAAAGAGAAAACTGAGCAATTGAGCTACCCACAGAGAGAATACAGAATAAATATGGGAGAAGAAAACAATTTTTCTGGTCTGGTGTGCTACATGGCAATGCAAAGGAAGCCATCTGAATCCCACGGGAGACATGAGCAGATGCAGCTTCTCTGGAAGAAGAGATGGAGCCCTCAAAAAAAAGTTCCGGGCCAAAGTAATTCACTTCACAAGATGGAATGAGAAACTCTGGTGATGAATATTTCCTGACAGTTCTGATGGTTTTTTTAAATGATACAAACCAGCTATAAGGCTGTCACTGTGGCAAGCTGTCCTGCGTTCAGCTGTAACAGTTACTTTTCTCCCTCTTAGTAGCTGGTGCAGCGCTGTGTTTTCCACTTCAGCCTGAGAACAACGCTGATAACACACCGAAGTTTTAGCTGCTGCTCAGTAGTGCTTACCCTGATCAAGGACTTCTCAGTCTCTCATGCTCTGCCAGTGCGAAGGGGCATGGGAAGCCAAGAGGAAGCAGAGACAGGACACCTGACCTAAACTAGCCACAGCGGTATTCCATACCACAGCACATCATGCCCAGTGCATAAACTGAGGGGAGTCACCTTCTGGGCCAGATCACTGCTCGGGTCAGACTGGGTATTGGTGAGCGGGTGGTGAACAACTGTACTGTGCACCACTGCTGTTTATTGAGGTTTTTTCCTTTCCCTTTTTAGTTTTATATTCTCTTCCCTTGTTATTCCATTTATCATTACTATTATTACTGTAGCAGTTTTATATTATACTTCAGTTAATAAACTGTTCTTATCTCAAGCCATGGGGTTCACATTCTTTCAGTTTTCTTCCTCATCCTGCCGGGAGGAGGGTGAGAGAGTGGCTGGGTGATGCTGAGTTACCAGCTGGCCTTAAACCACGACATGAGCCTACAATTATTCTCATGTGTTTGCTGAATTATCTTTTTTGCTCCTTCTGAAAAACAAAAATGACATGGGGTATCTCACTTCAGACAGCAACCCCTTCTCTTCATGCAAACTTCTCACTATATTGGGTGGTCTCTTCTCTGCCAAACCATACCATCACCACCCATGCAAATATTTTTCCTCTGACTGAAAATACCATACTACCAGAAGATCCGTGTAATTAGGAAGATGAACTGTTAAAACTCTACTTGGTTGTAAATTCTTGGTGTTCATTAAATACAAAATTCCACCTCAAGTAAATCTAAAGCGGCAAGTGGAAAGACACCTTATGTGTAAAAGAAATGTAGTCTCACAGAGCAGAGGAGGAGATAAAAACCTACTGTATATGTAGAAGGTGATGTTCTGGTGCTAATGTAACCTAATGTAACTGAGAAGCAGAAAGCAGGGGAAAGATGAAAATTCCAAAGTCTTATATGTTTTTCTCTCTTCTGATTACTGTTGCCTTCTATTTTGAGGCGGGTGTAGGGAGGAAAATGAAGGCAAAGCAACATAGCAAAAGATGTTAACTTTCAAAAATTGCAAAATCATCTACTTTTCATTTCTGCAATGGATTCTGTAAAGCCTCGCCAAATACTGCGCTTAGCTAAAAACAGAACAAGTAAAAATAGATACTACAAACCAGGCAAGATACCACAAAAGTGAAGCCAAACAATGAATTCATATAAATTAATGGGATATGCTTTGTGAACGTTAACACTGTGGAAAAACTCAGGATGATTTATCACCACAATAAACTTACGCTTCCTAGAATACATCAAATAATAGTGGTTGCTGGTGCTGATGCACTGGAGTTGAACATCCTCCATGGTTATTTTTTGTGGTTAAGGGAAAATGTTCGTGTATCCTATTAGTAGCTCATGCAAGCTATCAAGTACTTCACTGTATTCTGCTATTCCATGACAGCAGATTTTAAACTAATCCTTGTGAGCATGCTTGATGTTAAATTTTACAACTGCTATCAACCTGACATTAACATTGCCACTAGGCTTTTCAAGGTTTTGCAAACCATGCCTGTGCTACTAATCCAAGATGTTACAGTCAGACTTGCAAATTTTGATGGCAATAAATTACAATAGAAAAGAAATTCCAATGGTCAAAGCAAGATTAATCTATGAGCTATTTTCTGTGTTTTACTTAGCCTCTCTTTCGCCAATTTTTCTAAGCCAACTTCCTTACAGATCCTTTCTTTTGGCAGTTAAACTGAGCTCGCTTCTCAAAAATAATGAAAAGCAAAACCAAAAAGCTATCCCTCTTTCATAAAAACGTCTGGAAGCAAGCACTATTGGTAACCACAGGAGCCCCATTTACACAGGCAGTTGTGAATAGCTCTGCACTGCACCAGGTCACTCTTCTTGGATGATGCAAACCCGCTTCAGCTGCTGTGGCTGTCTGCAGGTGGTTAAGAAGGGAGCTTGCAAGACTCCAGAAATATGGCAAAGAGAAGGAAACCTCAAATGTTAAGTGCAGTATGAGACAGCCTAAACATACTCCTGTATTCATATGCACAATGCCTCCTGGTCAATTTTATCATTTGTTGTGTCACTTGGATTTAAATAGGATACTTCATGAGAACTGTCAGGATTTTGCTCTACTCCCACTCATGCCAACGCAAGGCAAGACTTGGGCCTCAATTAAGCAAATACCTTCTACAATTTCTATTTTAACTGCATCTCCTACGCCAACAATTTTTTCCACATTAAATTACATGCTACTGTGCAGGACAACACAATAAAGGTTTGCTATATCAGAAATCTCATAGGATATACAAATAAAAGTTTCTGCTCCCAAAATGTGAATAAAAATGTTGATTTCATCCACCAAAGTTAGTATATTCTAGCAAAAAGTTATCTATCAAATGCATCCAAAAATGGAACATGGCTCTCAAGTTGTAGAGATTACTATGGTCAGTAGAAACCTTTTTTCCAATTAATCTGTAGAACTTCCACTGGTGTTAAGGTGAGCAGAGCAATATTAAATATACCCCCATCTCTACCTACACGCATAAAGGCAGTCAACCTTGGTCAGGATCTTATTTCTGACAGTGGCCAAAAGGGACATACACAGAAGAGATCATAGCAGGGTCACTATGTAAAATACATTTTCCAGTGCTTCTGTTCTGCAGTTGAGGGACCTTCCGCAGCTAAGGCAAAGTGGTTTCTGTAGGCATCATAGATATAGCAAGATTGTCTCTTCTGGGCACTTCTCCGGTGTCTCCTTGATTCCATGTGAAGTTTCAGCATTCACAGAAATTGTCAGAAAAGACTTCCCTAGTATTCTGTGAAACCCTCCATACACGAGTCAGCTGCTAATTTCATTTGATGCTTGTTAATTCCTGTATCTGAAAAAGTGGAGAACTACTACCTCCTTATAAAACGTGTGATTTTACACAGCCCTGTCATTATCAGCTCTTTGGTATACAAACCAGCCATATCAGCTCCTTTTTTCACACTGAAAAACATAAATCAGGTTTTGTCTAATTGGAGGAAACTGTTCCATACTTTTTCAGAATACATTAGGAAAACTTAGAAATCACAAACCTCACAGCACATATTCACCCGAGCATTTGCACAGCTAGAAATGTGAAGTTTAAGATAACATTTAAAAGTTATGCTCTAACAGTCGATACGTTAAAAGTTTTGAATCTCTTAAATCCTCCAAAGAATCAAGTCAATTTTATATTAGTGCCAAAGAAATTACACTGAACTCCAAAATGGGTGAGGATTATTCAGAGCAATGCAAGTTACTGGGTGTGGCATCACAGAAATCTCCTAACATGATTAAAATGGAATTCTGTACTTATCACAAAAAGTGATAAGCAAGGGGGTGTTAAATGTTCTTGGTGTATGAAACAGAACTGAAGCTGAATGACCCTCTTGTTCTTTTTTCAGTTTCATTATTCTTGCACCAATAATAACATTAAATAAAATAGTTATTAATGTTATTCCACAAATCAGTAAGACAGCCTCTCTCTTTAAATCTGTTTAATTCTGGACAACAGAGGAGAACAAGTTTTTTTCAGCTTTGTCAACAGTTCTGATTATGAAACCAATTTCAAATGGCCTTACAAATACGAGTATTAGTATAAACATATTATTTCACTTCTCTAGGGGCACAACCTATGATGTGGATCTGTTAAAAATGAGTAGCACTTTCTTGAACATTCTTTCATGCAAGCTATAACCCCAGCCAAATTGAAATCTAGAAGACATCTCAAAACACTCAGCAAACCAGATATACTTCTCTCTTTGATGACTATGAAAACCAAAGAGCAAAATTTTAAATCCAGAGACTGACATAAAAAGAATCATATATAGGGTTAATATTGCTGTAGACAGCAGCTAGTAGGTGAATAGTCTCGCAAAAACCTGAGAACATACCCAAACTGTAATTGCATAATGCCTTCACTAGTTACCTTCAATTACTTATATGCTTTGCACTGAAAGCATAGATATTGCCTAATTGTTAAGAAAGCAAAGAGACAAGCAGCACACAACATCAGTTGATTATATTTTATATATCCAGTTGCATTCTTTACACAAATCTAAATTGCTTAATTAGCTGAATCAGTAGACCTTAATGTGCCATTGCTGCAGAGGTGAGGAACAGCAACCTTATTGGCAATTACATGACAGAAAAAAGGAACAGGCTGCAGATGAAACATTAATAACTTCATTTTATCTTTTCATCCTTTCTCTGTTGGGGGTAAATCACTAGGAAGTTAAATATAATGTTCTGAACTTCTTTTAATAACACAATTTAAAACTTAACATGATAAGCAGTGGTCCTTATTCCAACTTAAAACTGCCTTCCTTGAAACTAGCTTCAAGATGTGCATGTATTTTCTCGCTGTACACTGCACAACAGACTTTCTCTTCTGTAATTCAAACTTTCGTATGCAGAAGAGAATGTATAATGGAGAAAAATATTATTAAGGGTATCTTATACATGAAAAAAAAAAAGTGAATTAATTAAAAAAAGCCCCAGCTACCCAATAACACTTTGACAGCAGATGATCTGATGTTGGCTTGGCTGCTGGCACTCTATCAAGTGAAGTAAGGGAAAAAGAACTGAATATGGTAGAGAAATTATGCACTTCTACATCAGGGGCAAAATGAGAAAGCCAGTTATCCATAAAACAATACTAGACTGTCTGAACCACACTATCCTTGTGCTGGTAGTTTACTAAATTTGTTTGCTTATCATTGTAGATGAAGGAACAGTGCTACGGTACAGCCCTGTTCATTGTGAACCAGAACACTTCTATCATATTTAAGGCATACGAATATTCTCTTCAATTTCTTTTCTGTTCTTGGAAAAAGTTGGTATCACAGCAAAGGCAGATATACTTCTTAACCTGGACTTATTTTTCTGCAAATACAAAGTCTGAACTTTGGACTAACAATATATAATGGCTAAATGCCAGAAAATTATATAGGTCATTTTGTGTGAATAAGTGTTGCCAAGGAAGTGCCTACTTCTAACAGAAGACCAGAGGTAAATTGCTAACGAAGATCTAGCTGCGTATCTGTTAATAAATGAGCTAAAGTATATTTAGTAGAAGCAGTTTGAGACAAATTCATCTATGGCTCTCTGACCACCTGCCAGTGACACATGAAAACAGGGCTTGTTTCTACATATTGACTCCTGCATTTTACAGCACAGCATCATGGTGAAAAATATCATTTTTATCAACGGGCAACCCTCTCCCAGGTAGTAAGTGCCGGCAGAGCGATCAGAAGCATCTGGGGATGGTAACACCTTAAGCTGTTGCTCTACAATCTGTCAGAACTCATTTATCAGAGTCCAGAGGTAGAGGGAAACTGCTATCATCTCTGCAGATGCAGTTCAGACAAGATGTATACAATTCCATGGGCCTGAGGGATTGAGCATCCTTTCCAGGGATGGTTTTTCCCCTCAACCTCTTGACTTTCAATGTCAGTTTTAAGTAAAAGCAAAAGTTAAAGATTAAGTCCCAGTAAAAGGGTTTCTCTCAGCCAGATTCTCACCTCCACTGCTCAAATAGAAAAGCAAATCTAATGCAGTACGTAATAGGTCACTCATCTCTTCCCTCAGAGCTATCCTGATTAATTTTCATGAAGCAGAGCTGGTTTTAGGGGACTAGCTGGAAGCAGAATGCAGCCAGCCTCCTCCTCCCCATGGCCACCCTGCGCTCAGGAGCAGTAAGGGAAGCAGCCAGGGACGGGAACCAAGCTCCGCAGCCCCAGGGCAGGCAGCAGGCAGGCGGTCCCGCAGAGCTGCCCGAGGAGCAGAGGGTGAGGGGGAACAGCCAGAAAACACCCACCACCACCTTGTAACAGCCCATCAAGCTGTCAAAACCAGCATCTTAAAGTACCCAAACACAGAATTATTAAAATGCGGTGCAAAGGTGTGAATATTTCAGAGAAGCTAAAGTAGAAATCTTCATAAATGGTCTCTTCTTTTGGTGGACTGCAAGTGTTGTTTTGCTTGGGTTCTTTTGTTTGTGGCTTGCTTGGGTTGTTTTAAATATCTGTAAGAATTCTCTGAGAAAACAGAGGAATTACGGCAGATTGATTGTCAAAAATCAGAGAATGTCCACTTCAGAGTCAGAAAAACTGTCTATCATGCTACCAGGAAGTAAGATAGATTTGCTTTCTTATCGTAAATAGAACAGTAAATTAATACCATCGCATTTGAAATGAGAATTTTGTAAAGCACACTTTAAATTATACTGACCATTTGCAAGGTCCATTCTGAAGTTATGTAAGCAAACATTAAAAGAAGAGAAGATAAAGTACTTCCACCCTAGCTGTCTTTTTTTGAAACACTTTACTCTGTAAATCCATATCCTTAAGTCACGTCAATTTACACATTAGAGATTTAGGACGTACTAAATGTTTAAACGCCTGTTTCACTAGCTCTACAAGATATATATACAAAGAGGTTCCCTGGTTTTGTTAGCCTAACACAATCATGACAAACAGGAGGAAGAGACTGGTCGCAGGTCTAGCAAAAATAGATCATCTTTAAATTACACCACATTATTTGATGTATTTCTATTCGACAAAGGGCACCTACTGCACAAATAGCATCTTCAGAAATGATTGTACAGAGGAGGAAACTGAACAAATACTTAACAGCTGATAAGAAATTAGGCTGTCTCATTTAATAGAGCTGCCAACTGCAATTTTGTAATACAAAGCCAAACAAATTAAGTTTAAAACTTGCGACAGAATGAATTAATATGGAGGCAAATTAGCAAAGCAGGTCTTGTAACAAGCTCTAGGTAATAGCTAGAGTTAACTAGTATATTTACTATACCTGATGCATTTTTTATCTCTTTTCAATAAATACATCAGCAAATGAGCTGCTGAGACACACATGTATAAATGTGTATACATATACACATGTACAAAATTATCAACAAAATGGACCACTGAAAGGGAGCTTAGTACTCTTGGTTCCCTACACCAAATAACGCCTTTAATAACACCCAGGGACTGATGGCACTCACCAGTGTACAGGCTCTCTAATGCACCTGTTCAGAGTAGCAGAGTGGTAGCACACAGATTGGAACAGTACCTTCTTTATTCTACAACTCTCCAGCCCCCAAAATCCAGGACTGGAAACTATTCTGACCTACAACAGATGACGAGCCCCTGCCCTTTTCTTCCTCCCCCTCTTTTTGTAACATGCAGCTAAAATCAGAGGTCAAAAGCACAGTAGATTTCATTTCCACCACAGGGAACATGTGGTGAGGGAGCAGCTTTGTAGTCAACATGAAGTTCCCTTCCTCTAATAGGTAGCAAGAATTTGCAAACTGAAACAAGCCAAATCTTGAGTGTCAGGGGCAATAATCTTGCCTTAAGTCATAGACAGATAGATAGATGGATAGATAGATAGATATGTGTAGATATATATAAAAGTTAATAGAAAAAAATTAAAGGTCTGAACTGGAAAATTATAAAATCAAGGAACCTTCAGTGTATAATTTGCAAAGTGCATTTGAAGTCTTAAAGCAAAAAGGTCCAGTTATTATTTTTTTAATAAATTCGTTACTTTTGTGATAAATGGATACAAACCCGCATTTATACAGACACTACTGCAGAACTATGCATATATGTCACTACAGTAGAAATAGTTATACTCCCATTGCCTGTACTGAGAAATTACACAAACATACAGCACTTCATGGGCAGTCATCTCCTGCTTGTTACTTGAGGGTTGATTCAAATCAGAGTTAAAATTCAACACATTATCTAACATTTGTGATTGTTATTAAAAAAGTAAAATCTTTGTGAATTAGTCAAGCAATAAGCCAGCAGCCTGGAGCAGCAAACAGTGTCATACAGAGACTGAAGCAGCACATGGTTTATCAAGTGAGCCATCTCTTTTACATTTACAGTCCAATCCAACTCCAATTTTGCTTTTGAAATGCAGGTGAAGCTGGAAAGGCCTGCTCAATCATCTTGAGAGGCGCAGAAAGTCAAAAAATTGCAACAAATTCAGAAGGGACATAACTATCCAAAGAGCCACTCCAAAGAGCTACACAGCTTCACAAGGAAGCACAGTTACTACAGCAGGCTAGTTTCACCGTTGGAGGCTCTCCGGATCTGTTACTCCTCTGCTTGCTAGCCTTCATTTAGATCAACTGCTTCCACATTTCAGCCTGATATTGCGAAAGCTGTAGAGTGTATGAGAAGGGATGACAAAAAAGTTACCACTACCACTGCACTCAGAATGCTCTTATGCGTGCAATCTTCTTTCAGGTAACACAGGAGAACTACTTTACACCAGTGTTACGAAAATTACTTTCCCTAACTATCATATCAGCCAGTCTTCATAGAATGAAAGTGTACTTATTTGTCTATGTGCATATTAGTTCACATTATGGACTGTCATGTAATGAAGTAGTAAAATTTTACTGGAGACATTGGGACTGCTCGTGCTAAAGTGAAACAAACTAAATAGCAGCCTGGCCCTGGAAATAAGGATTTTGCTTCTTGGAAGCTTAGAGCTGCCCACGAAGGATAAAGGACACTGCTGGACGACCTAGATAACACCACTATCTTAGCCTCTCTAACACACCTTTGAAACCTCCCCATCATCATCATCTGGCATCACAGATAAGTAACTCTAGCATGACTGACCTCAGGGATGTTCACATCAGTAGATAAACAGCAAGAATACTGCAGAAATGAAGTTGCTTCACAAAGTTTTACTATGATTAGTAATCACTAGTGTGAATGATAGTGATTAGTTAAATTGTATTGTACCTGAATATTTGAATGTGCAAACCCACATTTGGGGTGCCCGGGTTTGGCTGGGACACCTCATCTGCATGGAAAAATATTTACCCTTGTAATTTCCTACTTCACACCCCAGCCTCTCTCCTGTGTTGGCACCAGCCTTTGCTGTACCTGCTCCACAAGGAGGGAACACCCACCATGGGGAGCAGAGGCTTCCCACCTTCTATGCTTGAAAGCTGCTAATGGGTTTCATACCAGGTATTAGGCAAGTCCACAATGTCACAGTTACAAAGGGAAAGCATTCTCCAGGAGAATAGGTAATATTACAGATTCAAGTGTTTGCTCGTGACTTGTGAAATTCATGAGTGAAAGACATGATTTCTATTTTCTCTCACGGGACACAATGTTTTAAAAATAACATTCATGCAGACTGAAAATAATCAGTGTTTAAAAGTTTATCACTAATTCATACTACCTGTGTTAATTTTTCAGGTTTTATTTACAGAAGAAGAATAAACGGCCCAGTAAATACTTGCTCAAAGTTCATGAAAGTTGTTTCATTAGGCCAGTTAACTACAACTACCTTGGTTCATTTACTCTAACCATTTACTTTATTTGCACAGTGCCAAAGCCTTTTTCTAAATTCTTGGATAATGCAAAGTAATTTTGTTACAAAAACATCCTTAGAATTTGCAGAAGTCATTTTTGAAAAAAAAGATTATTTCTTTTCTGCATTACTTTCCTGGAGATACTGACCAGGCTAGATTAACATATTAGTTTGGGTTGGAAGGGACCCTTAAAGACCATGTAGTCCAACCCCCTGCAATAATCAATAACATCTTCAACTATATCAAGTTGTTCAGAGCCCAGTTCAAACTGTCTTTGAAAATTTTCAGGTATGGCACATCTACTACCTCTCTGGGCAACCTGTTCCAATGTTTCACCATCCTCACCATAGAAATTTCTTCCTTTATATAATTTGAATCTACACTCTTTTAAACCATTACCCCTCGTCTTATCACAACAGGCCCTACTAAAAAGTCTTTCTGCATCTTTCTCATAATCCACCTTTAAGTACTGAAAGGCTGCAATATATTCTCCTGGAGAACTTAATAACCAAGTTTTGCAGGCTGAACAACCTCACTCACTCAGCCTTTCCTCATAGGAGAGGTGCCCCATCCCTCTGATCACTTTTATGGCCCTCCTCTGGACCTCCTCCAACAGGTCCATGTCTTTCCCATGTTGGGAGCCCCAGGACTGAATGCACTACTGCAGGTGGGGTCTCACGAGAGAAGAGGGGTAGAATCACTTGGGGAAGTGATTCTACCTGCTGACAGCACCTCTTTTGGTGCAGCCTATACCTATATACATTTTGCCATTTTTGTTACATAGCAGTAACTCACTTTGGATTTTAAAATGACATGCCAGCTGGTTTGAATCAGTTCTCACCAAAGAACCTAAGTGATACTGTAAATAGACAATAATGCTGTTAATATTGCCTCAGAAAGTATAACTGAATCCAATTACAATTACCTAAGTATGGGAGCAGGCGCTTTAGTCCTTTGGTTAGATCACTTCTCTCAAAAGCACTAGTTCTGTAACCCCTGTTTCTCCAGGCAGTCATTTCTCAATCCATTCATTTAAAGAATATATACATATGTATAGGTTGAGTTCAGGCATAAATATTGCAACACAAAACATGCAATTGCTGCATCACATTTTGATGCTAAATACATAAACAGTACTTCTGACACCACATGATTGTATTCAGAGTTTGAACGATTCTTTGCAAAACTGGCACTGTAATTTTAGTATTTACATTGGTCCCCTACACATTGTTTCATTACTGTGATACACAACTAAAGATAGAGTCATAAAATGAATGCTACTTTACAAGCAAGGTTGCTTAAATCTCTACCTTAGTCTGATCTTAACAAGAAGCAAAATTACATACTCAATAAAATAACTCCAATTACTGACTATTAAGAACACAGCTTCTTAAAACGGCATGTTTAATGCATTTACTAGGATGCCATTACTGCTACCTTGAAATCCAGTTGAAGCACCAGCAGCATGACTTGCACAAAGATCAAATTTAACATTTCATTTTTGAAACAACTGCTTCTAGAATACTTAGTGTATGTAAAAAAAGAACTCAATGCAATAAGAAGGAACTTTTGCTAAATCACTAGACAAATAGATTACTTTGTTGCCTTCAACTACAATGCCAATGTTAATTATACTCCCAAGACATCCTGATATGATGAAAATTCAGTAAAATCTTGCATGAGCTGGTGGGCAAGACATACTTTCTTCATCTAGAATAAATGTAAGAGACAATCAACGTTCTTGAAATGAGCAATTCAAGAACAATATGAAACACTGCCTCAATTACAGCCTGTAAAAAACTGAGTAGGTGGGGGTGGAGCTGTGTGGGTTTTGCTGAGGTCGAATGCCACCTTAAGGATCCAGGCATGGTTTGACGTTTGCCTGATATTGCGGTCACCAACAGAGAAAAACGTTAGAGTGCTGAAGATACTCTGAGAAAAGCACGAACGGTGTGCTTCCCATAGTCCTGATAACACACTTCTGCTTGCAGCTGAGACTCTGTGCTCTGACCTAGAGTATTGATTCATCCTCTCTGGCATGCTGCCTGGAGACACCATCTCTATCTGAAAATCCTTCAAGAAAAGACAAGCTTAGGTGCTGGCTCACAGACGCTTCATCAGTCTAATCACACTTTCCAGAGTTCCATCCTTGCAGACACTGCATTTATAGCTCATTGCTTGAGACAAGCTCATATAAAAATTCAGAAAATGGACATTATGGGCACTATATGGAGCCCTCTAGAAATAATTCTGCCTGTATTTCAAGCAATTCAGGACATGCACAGCTTTAGACAAAGCACTGAAACACCTCTCTGCCACTTCCCTTTCAGATTTTGCTGTTTTCTAATTGAATGATTTTAAGGTTCAGAAAACAGGTTTCCAGTCTGTACACATTGTGTTTTCTCTCCCCTCTCTTATCAGCTGTCAGTTTTTCTTGTGATTTGTTATGCAATTACAAGCACACATCTGCAAAGAAAACATTCCTATCTATCTGTTCCTTTCTTTTGTCCATGCTTTTTCTGACTCCTGTTTCTTTCAAGATCTATTTTTGTAGCTGAGTCCCCTGACAAGCCTGAGAAATCAATACTTGCTTTTATTACTTCTCCCTAAGGATGAAACTTGAAAAGTTGATTTATACAAGATGATTGACATCCTTTTGTCCACCGATACTCTGCCTGAAACAAGATCAAAGTTCAAAAACTAAAGCAACTCTACCCTTTTCCAAAGCTTACTGACAGTTATCTATCACAAAAATTTATCTTGACAGTATCTTACAATTTTTATTTGAACAGAGAGGCAAAACGCAGCAGGGGATGCAACCTGTCCTCTAAATGAATCTGTTACTGAAATTTGCATGCTGACCCAGAGAGACCTGGACAATCCTCAGTACTGCGCAGAGTAACAATTCTTAGGATTGCCACATCCTAAGAAAGGCAAAGTAGAACAGTTTTGTGGAAAATGACTAAATAGAGAAACTCATCATTACTGAAAATATTTTCCTCACTGTTGGGGAAACAAGATTTGCAAATAAAGTGGTGCCAAAGAAAAATGAATTTTCCCCAGAAGGCACCTGTAGATGTTACTTTTTGGTTTTATTAGTGTGTGGAAAAAAAAAAATAAAATAAATAAAATAACATTTTTAGGTCATTATTTAAATTTTTGTTTATTTTATTCAGGATTTTTCTCAGAGTTCAAAATAACAGCACATAAAAGCCAAGCAGCTTAGTTTTGAAAGTTAAATAAACAGCTGCAATACAAAATTACATAATAACTATGTTACATATAGTAAGCGACTTAGAATGGTCCGTGATTGAACATGCTCATTTAAGATAAATAGTTGATTAAATTGAATTAAAATCTCTCCCAGTCAAGAATTCTAGAACTCTGACCTGGAGCTTCACAGAGCTGCAGAGAAGCCAGCTGAGATTTGAACCTGAAAGGAACACACAGAAAAAACCCAGAAGTGACACATACATTAGACATGCTACTAGAATTTTCATTTCCTACAATGGTTTTCATTCTCTTCAAGCACTCTTTATCGGCACAAATTTGGAACAGCCAGCATCAATGTGGTGATCAGCCTCCCCTGCCTGTCTCTTCCTGAATCCTTGTCTAACTCCATCATTTTACACTAATATTGCTTCCTGGAAGGTTCCAGGGTTTAGCTGTATGAGAAGTCCCAGAAAGTCCAAGATTGTTAATAAAAACACGTAAAGAGAAGCTCTCAATTCTATCATCTTCCTAAACGTTTGCAGTCATCTTCTCACCCGCACAGTTCTCCCTTTAGCTATTTATTCTGCCTCAGTTGCAATCTCTCAAACAAATTCTGCACAATGCTGAGATCAGATGAGGTTACCCTTGCTAAGAGCCAGCTATACAAGTCAGCTTCTTAGCCATTGCAGGAAGGAATCAATTATTTAGTTGAGGGAAAATGCCACCAAATTCTTGATACATTTTCCCAAGAGGGGAACAATTTAGCACTTTTTATGATAATACAACATAATTCCAATGTCCTTCTTGCAAAGTTAATGGATATAACATGCCTTGACTGACATTGCAAGCCATTTTCTCTGTCCTTTTTTAATAAAGCTTAAAGAATACAGATTTTTTAGATCCCATGACAGAACTCTCCAAATCTGCAGTGACATTCTTCCCAAGGATTAGTAAGCATGTGAACAGGTGCATAATCGATTTTGCTCTCCCATTCATTAATGGATTTTCAGTAATATTCTACAAAACAATTAACAGCTTCTTTATTCCAAATAAAAATTAGCATTTTAGCTTCAAGGTTGCCACACTATTAAAATAAAAGTAATCTCCTCCCTCTCCAAACAGCAGAAACTTTTTCATTTTTGTTCAAAGCCCAAACTTGAGGAACAATGTTTGACACAATAACGATTGTATGTTTCACTATTATAATGTGGATTAAAGTGTTTCTGAAATAAAATTAAAATTAATAATTCTGACACAAATTATTAGAAATTATTTCTAGTTATTATTCATAGCAAAAGGAAACTCTTTCCTTTTGATGGAAGACTTACTCCAATAAGAAGCAGATTGTCAATGCATCTTTTATCATATTTGTTTCAATATTGCACTGAAAATGCCACTTTCTTTAGAAAAATGATCCATTCTACACATCTACCCGCATGCTGAGCTCACTATAACACATCTATTGATGACAGCTGTTTACTCTCATTTTTTGTCCTTTCTTATTCAGTTATTTTTTCCCTGGATCTTATACAAGAGACTACTGTTGCTTTCTCCAACAATTTGTCATCAGATATAAAGTTCTGCTATTTTTAAGACACTAAACAAATTGAGCCACCATCCTACAAGAAAGTGTATGATCTTTTATTTAGGATTACGTTTCCAGGATTTATTTGCCCTGTTTTTGAATCCCAGCTCAACTGCCTAGAACAAAATTTGATGGTCCATGGCAATAGGGCTATAAAAAATCCACTCTTCTGAACAGTAGTGACAAGTGGAAAATGGCTTATAACCACTTTGTCTTCTAACTCAATAATTGTTTTTATGAAAAATAATTACACTTTGCAACTTCCTCTCTTTCTAGAGTAAAAGATGTAATTTTCCAATTATGAACTTAATAATCAACTGTTAACCAGTCAGGCTGTATTCCCAAGCCTAAAGAAAATTCTAGCTCGCTGCACATAGGAGCAGAATGAAAATTAACTTTTTCCTTTTTCCAGCGATTCTTTTTCTTCAGTCATATGCCAAAACCAAACTAACCTTAAGTATATGAATCCCACTTTACCAGTGAAAAGAAAAAACTTACCATGAGTAGTAGCAATAGCTCACTGGAAAGAGAGATAACTCAGGATAACCCAGATAACCCTGGGGAACTGAGGGAAAGACTTCAAAAATCCCCTTTTAAAGTGACACCAGGCAGGCTGTGAAAGAAATGAGCGATCTAATCCTAGCATTCAGCCTCACAGGCTCCAAAATACTTTGGACAGCCTATTCCTTCCAGCTGTTAGAGGCAAGTGGAGCTTCAAACGCATAAGGCACTTTATATTTGGAGACTAATATGAAAGGCAAAAATCCTTTATAAAAATTCTTGACAAAAATCTAAGTGGCAAGGAAGTAAAGCCTTTAGACAGGCATTTTCCTAAAATCTCTTAACGGTACAGATTATACATTAAGTTTCAGTAACTTCAAGTATTTGGTTATTTGGCTGGTGTAAACGCACAGTTGAAGTTCTTTTTGCAATACTCTGATTCACTGTTGTATTACTGACTTAGTTTTTTAACGTGTCCTGGTAATGCAATTTGTTTTATTCCCTCCAGAGGATAAAAATACCACGTAGATACTAGTGAGAAGACCCTAAACAGTCAGGGCTATTCAAGTCTATACTGAACAAGTAAAAACATGGAAATTCCACTAACACCAATTTAGGTGTAGAAATCACATAACACTACCTGAATTATGTCTGTAAAATGCTTGTTTCCATTGCTGCTGTTATTTGTATTATTTTTGTTTTGATCTGGGGACTCCATCTGATCCACAAACTAACTGAATTAGGCCTTACATAAGAGGAGAATTGAGACACAAAACAGCAAATGAGAATTGTAAATAACACACGTTCTCTAGTTCACAGTAAATCCATATAAACACTCTCTATAGGGCTCCCAGATCAGATTGGCAGCAATTTTACCTATCATAAGAGTGTCGTGGAACCATATTTCTCTGTCACATCCAGCTATATTTTTCTGTCACATGCAAGAAAAATAATCTGTGAAACAATGTCATCCAAATGCAGTTTCAAAACACACCCATGATCTGCGAGGCAGCCCCAGAGGTATTAAACTGGCAAACAAGAATGGATGTGAAGTGAAAAAAAAACCAACCAACCAACACACCAAAAAACAGAAAAAAGCCCAAACAACAGAGCAATAATTAAAAAAAAAACCAATTCTGAACACATTTTTATAACCTGCTGCTTTCCTGGGCAATTGCTACTTAAAGATACATTGCCATAAATTACATGACTGTCAGATGCCAACATCGACTGCAATGTTAGCAACACCCTGCTTAAACATTTGCTTGCTCTCGGACGCATTTTCTCTTTGTACCTGACATATTCACCAACTTGCTATCTCTCCCACCTCCCTCTTCTTCAAGTATACAGAAATACTGGAGAACTATCAGCAATTCTGAAGGTTCTTATTGTATCTTACTGAAATCATAATATTTTTGAACAGCTCAAATGCTAGTTTGGTTTGTCTGAATGTATGCTAATATCGATTCTCTTTCACCTCTGTTACAGCGATCAATGCTCATTTATTTTATAGGTGTCTGGCAGCACTTCCCTGTGTAATTACAAATATATTCAAAACAATTTCTCTGTTTTTGCTTACACTATATAAATGAAATTTCTCTGTTGTATATAATAAAGCACACACAGTTGTCATTGCCTGAGATGCTTTGATTACAAGCTCAGCAAAGGAATAGCGTCATTGCAGTAGCTGTAATATCACTTTAGCAATCAGCACTACCATTTGGAGTCAGAAGTTCGGTATTCTGGGAAAAAAAGATGTTGCATTTCTATAAATTAATTTGCATATTCCATTACAATTTTATTATTTATGAGCATTTTTAATAATTTCCTTACCTAACTTAAACCCAATGATTTGGTTCTGTTCCAGCAGTAATAGTTCAGGTGGACATGAACCTCTATGAAACACAAATACGGATCTGTCCAAGCAAGAGTTGATTGTCTCATTCCCTCTTCCTTAAAGCTCACTTATGTAGCACCTATTACCTAGTACAAAGGAAAAACCAGACAGGACAGTTAAAGCCTCCACAAATTAGAGACTAACTCACTCTTCCAATTAGATATTTAACACTGTTAAGGCTCTTGTGAATAATTTTCTACAAAAACTGAAAAACAGATTCTAACGAGGGAATTATTCAAGTGAAGCTCGGTCCAGTGTAACAGCTATGGGATGTCAGTCATCTGGAAGATGTTATGAGGAGAGGGAGTAAGAGACAGAAGGCCGTACTCTTCCAATCACCTTGTGATATAAGAAATGCAGAAAATAAGACAGCAGGACTTTTTGCACGGTTGGAAAAGAAGGAACTGAAACAGTCTATAAGCAACCAGCATGATCAGGCCGTGGTGCTCTGCGATTTCACATTTATATTCATGACCTAAAGTAAACTAAATTATCACTGATAACAATTACAGTTTCAACAGAGATGGAGGAAATAGAAAACCCTGCACTGCCTAGGTAAAGCAACCAGAACTTCTCAATAAGTAGAAGCACACAGCAGGAATTGGAATACGAAGAAATACTGTCTTACATGGAAGATAAAAAAATGCAGGCTGTGCTTTCAGGATAACAAGAAAACCTGATTTGGGAAGGAAGGAAGACTTAAATGTGCCACAGCAACCAGCTGAAACAAGCACCCCACAAAATAATTAAAACCTAAAAAGCTTACTTTAGAAAAAGAACGCTCCAGGAACTTAATTATTTTTCTTTCAAAAAGAAAGCTAATGGTGAAACAGAAAGCATGGGAAGTTAATGAAAAACACAAAGTACCAACAGCAGAATCAGCATTTAACTACACTTAAAAAAAAAAATAATTAACTAAGAAATAATTGTAGCATATTTGTACTGTATTGTAACTATGGTAGGAAGATAGAATGAAATGTAGAATCTGGAAGTTAAACAAATCCAGACTGCAATTTACCAGAAGGATAACCGATTGGCGAGAAAAATTGCCAAGGACTGTGGTTGTCCCCTTCATTAATTTGTTTCAATCAAAAGTCAGTCATCTTTTCAAGAAGCCATGCTTTTGTTCAAACAGGAACGAACTCAGAAAAATCTTAACTTCATGCAATAGGCAGAAGGTCACACTTGATGGTCACAGTTGTCCCTCCTGACCTATTGATCCATGAATGAATGTTACATTAACATCTTTGAAGCCTGCTTTTTATTTATGAATACTGTGAGCATTCTATATCAAACGAAACTGAAGAAACATGTCATAATATGGCATTTGATTTGAAAAGGACAAAGCAGAAAACCCAGCTATCATTACTTTGTCACATACACACGTGCTTAAACGTGTAGCTACAACACGTTTTTATTATTTTTCTGCTTAAGTCATTGATTCCCAAAAGATTTATGTGTCTTTGAATCTTAAAAGAAATAGTTATATTTAAAATACCCTCCCGTTAACTACCAAAAGAGAATCTGAAAATCAGTATTTGGAACTGATGAAATAGAAAATTTGGGAAAGCATGAAACAAACAAAATCTGAGATTGTATGAGCAATATGCAGGTTCCATTTCTTATTGCATGAGTACTAGAAATAATGATGATTTTTATGGTACATTTTTGAGTTTCATGTTTAATACAGCTTATAAAAGAAGTTCAATATTACTCCCTGATGTATTACTATTCTGCCAGTGTTCAGCTGCCAACAGTAGTTAAATCTGATTAAAGCCCCCTGCCGAGTTAATCAATCTGATAATGTCAGACATTATTAAGGAAGCATACATGATACGGTCACACCGTCTATTATCAGTGACATGTACACCACCGCCTTTGTCTTCACATAGCACTGAAGCTACTTAAAATAGATAAGCATAGAAAGGATAAAAGGCATTACAGACTTTCAGTCTCAAACATTTGTATGTTAATTCCTGCTAAAATACAGCTATTTAATAAAAGACGTGTTCATTTATTTTTGGGGGTTTGGGGAATAACAAAAGAAACTTAAAATTTTAGAGCAACAGAATGCAACTGAAGTATTTTACATCATTCTGATCCATGCAAGCTTGTTTCTAAATTAGGTCTCTTTGCTTTAGCATAAATTCAGTTTAGAGAAGCTATGTCTCGGTTTAAGCCATATTAATGCACAAAAACCCGCAGATCTTCAAAACACTTATATATTACTTGACCTACTCAGAAGTCAGCAGATACTGCTTGTATGCTATTTCACTAATACATCTTAATGCTGAAATCATTTGCGTTTCAAAGTCAGCTGCTTCTTTTCTGTTTACTTTACATTAAAAAGCAAACTTGTCTATTTACATTGAGCTGCATTTACTCTTTGGATTTCAGCACTATCAGCAAAAATATCTATCATTAGCTCTAATGATAACCATCCCAACAGATGAAGACTTTGTAACACCTACAGTTCCTTTGCAAAACGTGAAAAACTGCAGAGGCGAGAAGGACACACTGTGCTATTTCAGAACAACAGACAGCATACATGCAAAGGGCCATGGGGGTGGAAGTAAGGGCAAAAGAAACATGGCCAATGAAACATAAGTTGCAACTCTAAGGATTCAGTAAACAAATCCAGCATAAAAGAGAGGTTGAGACAAACATCCTTCTTTCTTGGACCTGGTGGAAAGGCATTTCCTACGCGGGTTTACAATCCAAGAGAAGTTAGAGGCTGATCCCTGTTCCAACTACAGATGGTTTACTGGGTATCCAGCTGAAGTGTTAACAGTCCCAGATAAGTGCCTGCAATGAACTCCATGCAACTGCTCCTGACTCGGCTCAGCACTGTCAGTAACATCACTTATCCCTTCTACATGGCTATCTATTTTATTAGTATACCTATCAACTGAATGTTCAATCCAGAATTAAATAATTAGTAGCTTGCAGGATACCTACACCTACAAACCATAAATGTAGGCCAGATGTGTATCTTCTAGCCAAGACAGAGACTGCTTAAATTGTGTTTTTTGGGTTGGGGGGGTGGAGAATGGAACAGACTATAACTCAGAAACTTGAAGATGGAGTATATATAGCTGGGTAAAGATTCTATAAAGCATCTTGCTGTGCTCATCTAGAAGCAGAAATGATTTTAATGGTGTTATGTAGCGGACATACAGTGGTATGTGCCTTTGGTAGATTCAAGATCCCTGCACATTAAAAGTCAATACCTCGACTAGGCAGAAGCTTTCAGCTGTGGTAAAGAGCAAGACAGTCATTACAGACAAGTCTGAAATATATCCATATGTTTATATGAATATAATTGGCACTTTCCATAGCTGCAAATCTCAAACACAGAATTTAGCAGTATAATATTTTTCCCCACCATTTTTGCTTTTAGAAGCTCTTTCTGCACCATGTTTGTTTCCTTATATTTAGCTGCACTGTAATTGCAATGTTTTTAATTTTTTTTCCCATATAAGAACTAAGGAGAAAGAAATCTCAATGCTGCTTAACTGCTGGATCAACCCTAGTTCAAGAACTGGGATAATCTGCTCTTGTGAGACCTCACTCGGAGTATTGTGTGCAGTTCTGGTGTCCTCAACATAAAAAGGACATGGAACTGTTGGAACAAGTCCAGAGGAGG
>JAOEHY010043483.1:19498-36813 GCA_025447955.1 Psilopsiagon aurifrons | reverse complement strand
CCCAAACTCAAAAAAAAAACCCACCCTAAAGCAACCAACACAACAAATCACCAAAACCCAAAAGCAGAAAATTTATTCTGAATATTGTCATTTGTTTAGGACAAGTAGCAGCTTGTTTTCTAAACACAGTCTTATCTTCTTTATTATTCACTCACAGTTTGTCCAGCATATTTAACTAGGAAGAAAATATTAGAAGGCAAACAGAGGATTCATTCAGTTCAGTAAGCCATATCCATGCCTCACTGGACTATGAACTTAGTGAGCTATACTGAAACATGCCCTACTATAAATGCCCTCATTGTAAGTTGGACATAAATATTGTCTATAGATACTGGCTCCTGAATAATATACTTTTTTAAAAAAGTTCAAAGACGCACTGTATTTTAAACTCTAGTAATACTAATGTTGCCTGAGTTAGAAACATCTGTTCAGAACATTTCTTTAGTCAGCACTGCTTCTTTTACAAGCAAAAATCTGAAGAAATGTCAAGCTAGAGTTATTACATCAGTTAAAGACTTTTCACACCTCTGTAAGGTACAAGTTTACACAAGCTTTCATAGATCAATAAACTTTAAATGAAAGCTTGCCACCATTTTGTGCACAGAAGCATTTCCAAAATTCTCTCATTGACAGGTAAAAAGAAAGTGATTGTGCCTGGCTAAGAATGTGTCTTTTAATTGTGTGTATAAACAAAGTATTTTCTCAATCTCTTCTTGGCTAGATTCTATCTCACTAAGAAAGTAATGTCATGGGTAATGCTATCAGAAAACTGGTGATAGAAGACATCAAATGTTTACTTATCAGCAGAGAAAAGCCTTACGGAATTTAAACCTTTATTGTGAACATGTAAGACTGGCCACTATCTTACTGTGATTTCTCAGGCAGAACTACAGGATAATTTTGGAGAACCCTGCAACAGTGCTTCTGTAAGGATAGAGATATGCTTAAGTCATAACATGAACTTATTTGCAATAGGAATCAAAGGAATAAAAGTGGTTTTATTTGTGTTAACTAACATTCACTGATGTAGCAGTGTGCCTTTCTCAGAAATGGCAGGTGGATTGAAAGGGTTAATGATGTATATCAAACAGTATTAAAAGGGACTTGTGTATATTTACTGTATTTACACTGATAGTTCCTTCTTTGGTGTCTTTCTGAGGAACTACCACTATAAAACCTGTTATGGATGCTTTTTGCTTCTTCTTATTACTTGAATATGTTTGCTATATATATATATATGTTACTTTCTTTGGGTAATATTATTCAATTCAGTTTTTAAATTTTGTTTCTAAATTACTTCAGAGGCAAGATCTCAGGAGATGTGTTTTACCCTTCTTAGTATGTTCAGGATCTTTGGCTAGGTCAGCTGAAGTTTAAATGAGATGCTAAACTACTTCCAACTAAATCTCTAAGGCAATTAATTAATATTTTTTTTCCTCTAATGTGATGCTCTTGTCTGTGACTTTCAAATTATTGTTTTTATTATTATAAATCCCACCTTGTTGGGGATAGATGCCATCTTTTTATATCATAAAGGAAGTTTATAAATTTATGTCCTGATATCATATATACCCTTGGCAGTGTTAAAGACCAGGCTGGATGGGGCTTTCAGCAACCTGGTCTAGTGGAAGGTGTCCCTGCCCGTGGCAGTGGGGATGGAACTAGATCATCTTTAAGGTCCCTTCCAACCCAAACCATTCTATGATTGAATAATACTATGATGTACAATAAAGACAAGTTTACCCAACCTGTGCACTTAACCAAATTGGCCTTTGAAATCAAAATATTTTGATTGAGCCCTGTTATTCAGCTGGAATGGCCTGAGATTCATTTCACAATACAGTTTGTGTAATCAGAAGAGACCTGTGCCCATCCTCAAAATCAAAATTAATTCCCTTTTTATGCCTCTGCAGTTCTGTTATTGTAGAAGTTAAAATTTAAAGGTGAAAGCGTAATAAAGTTTAGTTTTGTCTTGACAAGAGTGTTGGTAAAATATTGTTTGTGAACCAAAAGGAATCTTGCTTAGATTAAGTAAGTGTTTATTGTTACATGCTAATAGATGAGTATCTGGGAAAGACAATGTTAAGAGTCAATGAACAGAGTTACTGTTCAGTTAGAGTACATGATGTGCTGTAGATTTACACAAATGACACCCTGTTACTTCACAATTATCAGCTCAAGACAGGGGCACCATCTTTCTAAGACACTGAATATAAATGACACCTATTCCCTGAATAGTCTGTCATTATTTCATTACTTCCTTTGATGATTCACTGCAGAGCACAAGTGATATAATGTTATTTGTAATTACCACTTACCTGGGTGTTCTTTCTTTTCATCTTCAAGTTAATTTACTAGCTCTCAGATTTTAAAAATTGTAGCTACACATTGTTCTAAAATTCTTATAACTAAAAGATATTTGATTCCTGAAGCTTTTTTGTGTGTGCATGTGTGTGTTTGTGCCTTCTAAAAGCTTTCTCTGGTATTCAGATGAACATTTATTTTATTCATTTATGAATGGGGGGGGAGGGCGTGTGTTCACATTTTAATAATTATTTTAAAAGATAAATGACCTTATGTGGTTTGCTAACATCTTCACTGGTTAAGTGGAGAAGAATACCTACTTCTTAGCAGTAAAATGGATTCTCTAGTTTATACAACACATTTTGTATACAAAGTGTTTATGAAAAAGTTTGCAGAGAAGTTCAAATTCCAGGAATGGACCCCAAGTTTCATTGCATTATTTCTTCATTATTTATCTTTCTGTAAGTACTGCAGACTGAAAATGAAGTAAATCAAGCACTGTTCCGCATTTCTGCCATTTCTCTCCATTTTTATGTTGGTTTTGGTATATATATTATATATTGTGAGAGTCTAGGTGGGAAGATATGTCCATTAAGACAGCATTTCTGGAGGACTTGATGAAAAGACATAGGTGTCTTGTTTATAATTGTAACTATTTGGATCAGTAACATAATGACAGCATATTTTTGGATTTGATCCATGCTTGTTAGTTAAACGATAGTTCACACCCATACCTTTATTTGAAAAGAAAGATTAGAACCGTTAAGGCATACTATAAGGAGTTTGCGGGTTTTGGGGGGGCTTGGAATTTGTTGTTTTGTTTGTTTTTTTGTGTGTGTGTGTGTTTTTTGTCATTATTTTTTTTTTTTTTTTTTTTTGTATTTAGTAGCCTGATTGCATCACTAGGATTAAAATTTTCATCTCTATATTCAGCATATTAGAAGGCTGCCCTGGTTTGAGCTCACACTGTGGTAGGTGAATTGGTAAGGTTTCTGTCATAATTGATGTATTGTCACTTCTTTATGTAGACAGAGCCTGAGACCTTTATTAAAAGGACAGATTAAAACAGTGAGAACCAGATTTTGGTTCCTTCTTTGTGTTACAGAGAAGGTGGAAGGCACAAGGAAAGAGTTACTTTAGGCCCACAGACCTATCTCCCTCATGCAGACTTCTCTCACTGTTCCAAATATTTTTTCAATAAATCTGTTTCAGGATAGTCAATTTTGGTAATGTGTCGGCAGGAATCTTTTGGCTGCATGCATTTATATGTTCTAGGACTAGGAGTAGAAACGTAAGTTTCTAGAGGGGTAAACCAGGTAATTCTCTGTTTTCTGAAAGATGCAACTCCAGCTTGCTGAAGAAACCTTAATCTTCACATAGATGCAGCTTATTAAGCTAAAACAAGCATTATATATTAGGTATTATATGATGCAGGCTGGGCAGAGACTAGATTGAGAGCAGCCCTGAGAAGGACTTGAGGGATTGGTCAATGGGAAACAGAACATGAACAACTTCAGTGTGCAGTCACAAGGCAAGAAAGCCAACCATATCACAGGCTGCATCAAAAGGAGCATGACCAGCAAGTCAAGGAAGGTGATTCTACTCTACTGTCATGAGATTCCACCTGGAGTTTTGCATTTTGTGAAGCTATTTAACTCATCAGAAAGTTATGTTTTCTGCATTTGTGCCTATCAACCAAATTGTTTAATTTTATCCCCATCTAACTTTATTTTCATACTGGAGCAAATCTCCCTTTTCAAGTACAGACAGTGAAATACTCTTCCTAGAAGGAAAACTATTGCACCTTTAATACTAGAAGAACCTTCCTTAAAAGAACAGCAGTAAGCTGCTGCAAGTCAATTCTAAGTTTTTGTGTTTTGATGAATGTATTGCCATAATTCATTTGCTACTAGTAAGAAGTTCACATATCAAATATCTACAGATATATTGTTTATTCTTTTCTATAACATCACAGTAGTAGTGCATGTTACTATGTAGTCCCTTATTCTAAGTGTATGTAACACAAGTATATAAGTATATATTTTCTTAGTAAAAAAAGTCCTATCTAGTGGATAGTTCTTCATGCTCTTACTGTTAATCACCGTTTATTAGACAGACTCTGAATGAAAACATAACTTCGGAAAATTTGTAGGTTCTTAATGTAATTACTCAAAATAAGATATTTCCTGGTTATGTTTCCCTCCTTGCTGAAGCTCATGCTCATGGAATGGGTACTACTTCTCTTCAGGTGAGATCTCCCTAAAAAATAAAGCTGTGATTGGCTGCAGATCCAGAATAGCAAGCTATCTTTTTTTTTTTCAGTCCTTACTATAACATGTGCATGTAAAGCTATCACTATTTAAATGGTGCTCTATTTCTTCATCAGCAATTGGTGAACATAAGCTATTCATTAAAGTAATTTTTTGCCTTTACAGGTACTCATCCTTGAGCGCTGCAAATTGAATTCTTGTTGTATAGAGCTATAATCAACACTGATCAGCCACTGGTGTGACTTTCCTCTTCGTAATATGACAAAGCACATGATTGATATTCTAGGATGATTACCATCTCCTAGAAAGATATTTTTCCACTGTTTACAATAATTAATGAAAGCCACATATGTAGACCAACCTATTTTTATTGAACTACAAATGACTCTGCAGTACAATTTCAGAAATATATGGCATACATTGTGGAGACCAACATGATTATAAATAAATTTTTTCATATCTATGCAGTATTTATTTATCTTTCACCTTATGGAATCTCCTATCCTAGTTTCTTTATGAAATGATACCCTGAGAGATATTCCTGGGGTAAAAATGTAAAAAACATTATGAAAGCCAGTGCACTTAGTTGTAGGCAAATCTCATTATAATGAAGACTTCTGCTGATAAAATCATTGCTTTTAATCAAGATTCTCTCAGGCTTGAATATGATTCTGCTTGTCCCAGAAAGGAAATGCCTTTGTTTATTCCAGCCTGGTCTTTTCTAAGAGCGCTCTGAAGCCAGCTCAGGTCTCAATGCATTCACTGGAAAGACAGTGGATTTTTCAAAAAATAAGATGTGCAGCAGGGCAGTATGAAAAGTAGGTGTTACGTGATGAACATTTAAATAGTTTCTACTGAGGCTTCCCAGCGCTGGAAAGATTCAAAATTTTTATTAGATTAAACACAAAGATGACACTTGATTTCAAACTAGTCTGAATTTTGAGACAATTGTCCTTTGGAATAACGTACAAGCAGCTTAATTTTAATTGATTATCCTCTTTTCTGAAACCTATGGTAAAGAATCAAATGAAGTTAAAGTCAGAACATATATACCATGACCAGTGCTTAAAAAAATTAGATCTTCAGTATTAAAGGCAAAAGTAGCTTGTGCTCTCTTGAAACTTTATGCTTTTATGTGCATATGTTTTATCCGTATCAGAATATTTTTGAACAACTCTTAGTCCAGTTAAAAGAAAAAAAAAAACAAAACACAGAAATGTATTTCTGCAGGTAATTTGTATTAGCATTCTAATAAATAAGAGCCAAGCAATGAATCAGAAAATGATGGTACAGTGAAAGAATAATATGGGAGTTTAAGATCTTACAAAATATGACTAGCTAATCCTTATGGCATCTGAGGTACAGAAGGAGGTTGTCCTTGATCACTCAAAAAATCATAGAATCATAGAATAGTTAGGGTTGGAAAGGACCTTAAGATTATCTAGTTCCAACACCCCTTCCGTGGCCAGGGACACCTCACACTAAACCATGCCACCCAAAGCTCTGCTAATCTGGTCCTGAACACTGGCAGGGATGGAGCATTCACAACTTCCCTGGGCAACCCATTCCAGCGCCTCACCAACTGAACAGTAAAGAATTTCTTCCTGATATCCAATCTAAACTTCTCCTGTTTAAGTTTTAACCTGTTACCCCTTGTCCTTTCAGTACAGTACCTATTGAAGGGTCCCTCCCCAGCATCTCCTTAGTTCCCCTTCAGATACTGGAAGACTGCTATGAGGTCTCCACGCAGCCTTCTGTTCTCCAGGCTGAACAGCCCCAACTTCCTCAGCCTGTCTTTGTATGGCAGGTGCTCCAGCTCCCTGATCATCTTGTGGCCTCCTCTGGACTTGATCCAGCAGTTCCATGACCTTTTTATGTCGAGGACAGAAGAACTGCACACAGTACTCCAAGTGAGGTCTCATGAGAGCAGAGTACATGAGCAGGATCAACTTGTGGGACCCACGGATAGATTTCCTCAGGTCCCATGGACTTGTGTACGTTCAGGTTCCTAAGATGGTCTCAAACCTGATCCGCTCTTACAGTGGGCCCAAGATCTTCATTCTCACAGTCCCTGCGTCTGCCTTCCAAGACTCGGGTGGTGTGGTCAGAGCATTTGCCAGTGAAGACTGAAGCAAAAAAGTCATTAAGAACCATTAATACAGAGTAGCCAGTTCTCCTTATAGCTTCCAGAGATGGTCCACGTTGTCCCTAGTCTGTCTTTTATTTGCAATGTACCTATAGAATCCCTTCCTGTTATCTTTCACATCCCTAGCCAAGTTTAATTCTAAGTGGGCCTTAGCTTTCCTAATCTGGTTCCTAGCTTCCTGGACAACATCCCTGTATTCTTCCCCGGCCTCCTGTCCTTGCTTCCACCTTTCATAAGCCTCTTTTTTCCTTCAGAGTGTCCTCAGCAGCTCCTTATCCATCCAAGGAGATCTCCTGGCCCTCCTGCTGCACTCCCTCCAAGAAGGGATGCAACACTCCTGAGCTTGTAACTGGTGATCCTTGAATATCAGCCAAGAGTCTTGGGCCCCCCTGACCTCTAGGGCTGTATCCTATGGAACCTTACTAAGCAAGTTCCTGAAGAGGCCAAAGTTTGCTCTGTTTAAGTCCAGGGCCGAGAGCTCGCTGCATGTTCTTCTCACTGCACTGAGGAACTCAGGCTCGACCGTCTCATGATTGCTGCAATCAAGGCTGCCCTGGAGCATCACATTTCCAACCAGCCCTTCCCTGCTGGTGAGCACGAGGTCAAGCATGGCACCTCTCCTTGTCAGCTCCTCTATTATGTGCAGGAGGAAGTTGTCTTCCACACAATCGAGGAACTTCCTGGACTGCTTGTGCCGGGCCATACCATCCCTCCAAACAGATATCAGAGTGGTTGAAGTCCCCCATGAAAACAAGGAGATGCATGCGTGAGGCTGTTCCTATCTGTCTATAGAGTGCTTCATCCACAGAGTCCTGTTGATGACGCAGTCTGTAGCAGATCCCCACAATAATGCCTCCCATCACTGTTCTCCCTTTAACCCTCACCCACAAAGTCTCTTTTGACTGCTCACCTGTCAGCAGAAAAAGTTCCATACTCTTCAACCTATCCCTAACATAAATAGCAACTCCTCCTCCCTGTCTGCCGGGCTTGTCTTTTCTAAAGCGCCCGTACCCTTCCATTCCAACACTCCAATCATAGGAGCCATCCCCCAAGTTTCTGTGGTGCCTATTATGTCATACCTCCATGGTTGTGCACACATCTCTAATTCCTCTTGTTTGTTCCCCATGCTACGGGCGTTTGTATAGAGACATAAATCTATGTTTTATGTAGAGAAACTTGTCTCTGTCTTTGTGGTCTTCTGTATAGATGATTTACTTTTTTTTTTTTTTTTTTTTTTTCTCTCCAGAATGGTGCTGTTTTATATTTATTCTACACTGATGAGAAAGAGTCTTTGCACTTCAAATAACAGAAAACTTTTATTTCTGAAGCATTTTGAATTTGAAATTATCAAGCTTTTAAAGTATATAAACAAGGATAGAGGGTGACAAACCAAGAGGACTGATTCAAATGAAGAAGTAATACAGAGTTCTTGTTTATAGTGGCTTGAATGAGCACCTTCTTGGCTAAGAGCCTTTTTAACAAAGACAAAAAATTAAAACTGAGAAGAGTAGGTAACATTGCAATCCCTCCTCATGCAAAAAAGTGTTTTTGAAAGGCATGTCTATCTGTCTTTCTTATGAATCTTAATGGGTTGAGTAGAAGTTAAATAAAACAGCATGTAGTCAAGAGGGACCTGATTTTACTTCCAACTGGGAAAGAGGTCCAAAATATCTTTCAAATCCTAGAACAGTTTGAGAAGCTAGTAAGAGCTTTGGATATGTATACACATGTATGAATGTATGTATATATTTATACATGTAAATATGGTTCCATTTTTTTCATTCATAAGATCCAAAGTTTTAGTGTAATTAATATATACAGAAAATGAATATTGACATTTGCTGCCGAGTCAAATACATGACATCAGTGTTATGATGATGTGTAATATGAAGTACCCCTGAAATTCATGACTGACTTGGTAGATTACTACTAGGGACAATGTTATTACAAAGAGATTTTTTATAAATACTGATAATATCATGAAAAATGAAGTAGTGAAATAGCATATATAGTGAAATAATAGTATGTTAAAATTTAGAAGAAATTTTCTATGTTGTACAGGACTGCTGTGATGGAAAATTTCTCTGGGGACTGGATGCTTGAGAACAAGTCATGTGTAAACTAAAGCAGCTTATGGGTAGCAAAGGTATTTCTGGGATTTAAAGCACAGTGAAAAGTAATGGCAAATTACAATATTTGTGACCTGAGTCAACTGCACCACATAATGTATGAGAGAGGAGCTCTCCCTATTTCCTCCTTACATATATCTTGTCTGTTTTCTTGTTGAGATAAATATACTGTGACAAGGAAGGGAATAATTATATCTTTCAGGCATTTGTGATCTAATTTAGTGTTTGGGCATATTTGCTGATAGATAAAAGCAGTGAATTTTTCTTCTCACAACAGTTCATTAACCAAACACCTTTCTTCCCATAGTTCATTATATCTGTTGTATCATTGTATTAAATTAGCCAGTGGGTAAATCTTGAAAACTGATTTTAAGTTGGTGAGTGAGATGCTGCTCAAGTATAAAATCACTACTTGGCCAGGTAGAGAATTTAGGGGCTATGCCTTTTATTTAGGCGCCTTGGCTGAAGTGTCTGTGGATCAGAGAGGCACAAGGAGTAGTTGTGGCTGTATAACCAGCTGAGAAAGAGCTTGCAGGAGCCTTTTGGTGGCATAATTTATTGACTATTTTCCCTTAAGTATATTATACTATATGCTATGTAAAAAACTTATAAATTACTAAATATACAATTACAATAATATGCTTCAGGATTCCTCTCTGAGTGATCTCTCATTCTGACCATCACTACCTGCAGAACAGAAGGTTCTGCAAAAGAAAGCCATACTTTAACATATCTTCCATCCACTGAGGGTAATAAACTTGGAGGGATTACTGTGTGAAGAAGCCACTCCGCTTGTGGACTACAACAGGTCTCATCTAAAGCCGTCCACAGCTGAGTAGTACATGCCTGCAGTTCTGATTTTGTGGTCATTATCTAAGATCAAATAACAAACAGTAAGAAGCAAGGCCAAAATATATATGCTGAGGTCATATCAGCCAGTTTTCCCAAGTGGTCATTTCAACCATTTTTAGATTAAGTTTTACTCCCATCTTGATTCAAACCCCTTTTTTATGTGGTAAGAAAAAGAGAGAACAGTTACACACTAGGTTAGGTGGGTCTATAACCAATTCTGGGAACTGCTATGGATGTAATAATACTATACTATGTACATTACAGTAAAGCAGCCCATACTTGGAAGTTGAAAAATATGTACATACATCTATTTAAGGTTGGTAAGAGGTGGTAAAGTATTTTTGAACTTTGATTATTTTAGGAAAATTTTAGAGATGATGTCAAATTCCTCAGCAAAACTAAAATTTAGGCAGGCCGTATGTGGAACTTGTGTGGGTTGTTGTTACTGTCAGGAAACTGTTAACACATTAAAATATTTTAAAACAGTATTTCAACCCTGTATATTTTATTGTGCATTAAGTGGAATTTGGTCGTTCTGTAAGCTTTGTCCCAGGTGAGAAGATAAGACTTCAGGTTAGAGATAGGCAGGAGCCAGAATGGAGGAAGAAATTGCAGAAAAGTCAAGAAGTGTTTTATGTATTATTCATGAGGAAGAGATGACATCATCATTGCTAATCAGTGAAGATATTTTTACCAGTTACTTTAAATATTAATATCTCCTGAATAACATGGTTCCTATGTGATATAAATCCATAGCTACCTTTCATACAGTGAGGAGGAGCCAAGCTGCTGAATGCCAAGTGCCCTCTCTCAAACAAAACTCAAATATAGGATCCCTTAATACAGAAGGCTAGAAAAGCAGTCAGTAAAGGCTGTATCTAGAAAAAGGGACTTTTATTATATTTTTTAATTAAAAAATCTCATGGGAGCTGTTTATTTGCTTCCCCTCTGAGCCACCCAGCTGTTCCTTCCATTTGTGGTCTTAGGGCTAATTACATAATGTCCCTAATTTATACTTGCTGGTAAATCAGATCAGAGCATTACCTGGAGGGCAAGCTCTAATTAGAGGAATTTCAGAACAAATTGTCTAAAGAGCTTGTTTAGTGTGATTAAATACAAGTGATGGGCTTCCCCATCCCCCTTTTTTTAAAAAAAGCAAATACTTACCCTACACAAAACCCTTGCAGATTAAAAAAAGAATCTCAGCAGTGACAGTTTTAATTAAAGGGATATGAAACAAATGGCAGTGCTGCCCAAGAAAGTGAACTGAATTCCCTATGTATGCAGATATATGCAGATGAGTGCTGTTTTACTACTGTTTTAGCATCTTAGAAATAACAAAGTGGAGAGGAAGTAAACTGAAATGTCAAGTTCAGGTTAGATATAAGGAAGAAATTATTTACTGTGAGGTTGGTGACGCACTGGAACGGGAACATGTTGTCCAAAGAAGTGGTAAATGCTCCATCCCAGGCAATGTTCAAGGCCAGGTTGTACAGAGCCTTGACCGATGGTCTAGTGTGAGGCATCTCTGCTCATGGCAGGGGGGGTGGAATTAGGTGACCTTAGTGTGCCTTCCAACCCTAGCCATTCTATGATTCTATTATTCTAAGTGGCTTACATCATGGCTGAGTGGCAAAGAGATACATATGAATCACGTATTCATATAGAGTCTATTGTTTGCGGTCTAGAAAGAAAAAGAGTACTCAGTCATTTATTCTACATAGCCTTGGAAAAATACATGGTTGAGATGTGTTGTCAAAGTCGTTGCTGAGCAGTTGAAAGGACTAAGTAGAAATGAAACTCTGCATTTTGGCTGGGAAAAAATAAAAAGCTCCTCAGTTTATATCACCAAGAGATAAACAACCTGGAATTGGGACAATCCCCGTCTCATGCAAACTGTCTCTAATAGCTGTCTAGAGTTCATAAGGGGAACAGAAGGCAGCAAAGAAAAGTAGGAAGTCAAACAAAAGGAGAGATATGACTCAATTGTTTGTGGCACAGAATCTGGTTGGAGGCTTTGGAATCAGATTCATCCACCAAGATGTGCCAACAAAGGAAAAGAAGTGAATGGTGATTTAAGAAATTAACACTGTCATTTTAATACTCTACCTTGTGCTGTGCTTATGGAAATGTAAAAGATCGGTTTATAAGCAAATGAAGAGGGTTATATATTAGTATCCTCTACCCTATTCCCGATCCCTTTGAATTCCTACTGTACTGTGTGAACTTGATGTTCATAGAATATAAATATTGTCCAGAGTTGACCTTGAATACGTTGACTTCATTATCACACAACAGGTAACATAATGTCAGTCTTCTTCCTGAAGTGACATAGCACTTGTGTGAAAACACATCGAGTAAACTTTTTTCCCTTAAGAAGATACCCTGAACTTTTTTTATCACCTTCTTGTATAAAAATAACAAGAATTAGGGACCAGTACTACAAAGGTTATTTTAACAGATGCTGATTTATTTGGTACATTAAGGCAACATAGTAATTATTAGTTGAAATAATAGCTCCTCTTCCTTGGTTCTTGATTAGACACAAAAATAGACGAATCGTGAGCAATGTATGAATTCTGCTGAATGGGTTTTGAGACACTTTGAGACTGATCTTTACATCATTTACATCATTTAGGACCAAGTACCTTTCTAGTCTTCTCAGCTAAACAACTCTGTTGAGAAAATATTAACCAGCTGAAAGTGATATATAGATTCCTAAGGGAAAATCCCCCATTACAGAACAGCAAAATGCTGCTAGAAGTAGGCCAAGATTTCTGGAATAAAAGCAGTATCCATAACACAGGCAAAGTGAAAGAAATCAAAACAAAGCCCTCATAGGCTACAAGTTAGTATACGGTGCCAGTCTCCCAGAAGGCTTAAGAAAAAGCAATATTTTTTTTCTTAGAAGAAAAACTCTGTGCTACATCTTTTATAAGATGTTTGTTTCTCCAATTTGGCTATAACATTGTTAGACATGTCCTGACTAATATTAACTGGTGAAGTTTGTTTCCAAGAACTCCTCTGCATATATATAGGCACTAAGTAATGCCACCAAAACTTTTGTCTTGAACTTTGAAAGAGCTGAAATTTGCAATCTTCTGTTATCTTTAACACTAAGTATCCCAGCTCTGTTTAGCGGGGTTGACTACAAATACAGTTTCTTCCACTTTCAGGATGCAAGGGCCCGTCTGCTATATGGAGAAGCCATATACAGAAGCTGTCTTAGATATGTAGTGTACAACAAGAAAGTTATTTGTTATGACTTCTTTTCTTTCATTTTTCCTTCATAGTCTGCTCCCTTCATGACTGGGAAGGTCTACAGTTTCTAAATATGGTTTGTGCTAGTGTCTGAGGAGCCATGATCTACCTTGGCACAGTGAACTATGATTATACCGTAGGGGAAACTTGGAGGGAGTAGAAAATAAGCAGAAGAAATCCCTCTTCCTCAAATTTTATACTCTCTTTATATAGTTTTTGGAGTTCCCTGAAGAAGTAGCCAGCATATGATGAAATTGGCTTGCTATCAGAGCATTGTGTTGCTCTAGTACCACTAGTAAGGTTTCTCTTCCATGTCTGAAATACCTGCTTAGGATAATAATTTGCAGTTTGGACTGCTATGAAAACAAAATAATTTTAATTGTTGAAAGTCAATTCAACTTGCCTCAGTTATATGCTAGGGGAAGAAATGTGAAGAAATGTGGTGATAAAATGTCACATTGCAAGATAGTGATGTCGGAATGGGAACAGAGGTGGCAACAGCCAGTGGGAAAAGATTTATCTCCTTACTTTCCTCTTTCAGACGCAGTGGTGGTTCTTCCATCAGTTCGGTGCCAGAGGGAGGTGGGACAGTGCTAGAGCTGGTCCCCAGAGGCAATGCTGCCTGGATGACTTGGAGGCACAACCTGATCCCTTGCAGCACTCCGAATGACTGAAAGGTGGGGGATTATCAGCCATTTCCTACATAGTACTTATGTACTGGGTAAAAGCTTCAGAAGTACACCATTAGGTATGTCTTCTGCAAGTGGCTTGGGGACTGCATTCTGGATTAGCCTTGTAAGCTACAGTCAGAGGATGGCCCTAGTGTTTTAATTTAGGTATATACATTCAACATGTTCACTCACTGTGCCAGAAGAATGGAGATTTATGGCTTATCCAGGTTCAAAATCACATGGACAACTAAATCTGAGAGTTTCTGCGTGAAACATGACAAGCTGCCTAGAATGTCTAATGTGAATGCCCTATCCTTACTTTCTGTGAGTAATCACTTATCTATAGAAACACACAAGTGTGTTACCCGTGGCTTGAGAATAACAAGAAAAAGCTAAAGATCCTACCATGTGGTTAGCTTTAAATATAGAGGTAATAAAATATTTCTCTGGAATAACTGGGAGAGCTTGGATGCTCTCCAAAGACTATGAAGATTCATATTTTGACTCCTGGTATGATCTTGAGTAAATCCTTTAACCTACTTATGCCTGAATTTTTCTTCCACAAAGACAATAATAGTGTCTTTCTCTTCAATATTTATTTCTCTTGTCTGTGTAAGTTTCTGGTAAAGGAACTGTCTGTTTACTTGTGCACTGAAGCCCGAATTTGGGTTCATGCTCTAGGCAGTACTGTAATATAGGTATTAATGATACTGATATACTTTAGAGAAGTGTAATATATAAAAAGACTGCTTGGAGTGAAGTAGATGATTGATAGACTTATAGTGAATGGAGTTTTAGACTGACACCAAGGACAAAATTTTTACAGGCATTTTAATGTGCTATTTTCAAAGCAAATGATTTCAAATATATAAATAGCAGTTATGCTGCACACCTTAATTTCCATTATGTAGCAATTAGCTATTATTAGATATATTCGTCTTTGAAAAATATCTTTCTAAATCAGATATATAAAAGGGCATTGCTGTTCAATGGAATAATGCAACACTTAAGTTTCTAAAATACATTTAAAATCCCTAATTCATAATTATTCATAGTAATTATTTGTGATGTTGATAGCTGGAATAAATGTCAACAATTGCCCAACAAATGGCCATCTGAAAGCAGATGTCTTGCACACTAGTGAAAATCAGGTCAAACCTCTTTTTTGACTGCTTCATCCATTAGCCAATGCAAAGTGCACAGTCAATAGCTAAAGCTTGGCTTCATGTGCAGATTCTGAGCAAGGGAGAGTATCAGGAAGGCATTTTTAACTTTATAACTGGTTCATATTCTTTCTGCTAACTACCCTATTTTGAAAGTGAAGTTTAAATTGCTTGATTGAAAATTTAATTGCTTGATTGAAAATTTATTTTCTTTGCTCAAACTTGAAGTTAAAACTTTGCTCTTCCTTTACTGTCTGTACCTATGAAATGGCCAGAGTTTATAGCCCATAAAATAGGCTAACTTTTGACAGGCACCCTGTCAATATTTTGTCATCTGAAAAGATCAGAGAAATTAGAAATATGTGGGTTTGTTTCTCCTTGGAAAAAGATGTTAGAGAAAACTAAAACTTTAATTCTGACAGGAAGTGGTAACGTTCATTAGATTGTGTGCTTTGTTGTTTGGTTGTTTTTCATTTTCTTCTCATTTTAAAATAAAAAATGGTTTATTTTTAAAGGGAAAATATTGCTAAAGCTTTTGTTCACTAGTTTTCAAAAGCAGCTGAGGATTTTGCCTGCAGAAACGGATTGCCAGACGGATACCCTGATATTTAAAGGATATTTAATTTCAAGGTTCTTGAAAATATTTGCCATTAAATTGTATACTGTATTGAACAGAGATTTAAGATTCTAGTACTCCACAGTGTATATAATATACAATTTAATCCATGTTTTCACTGTCCCATATGATTTAGGTGGTGTTCTATTATGTGTCCGAATGACTTGGCTTTTCACTCCTGATAGCTCCAAACTTACTGTTACATGTAACATACCAACCTCTTTCTTTCAGCTTCTCTATGAATGCCCTAAGAACTTATAAATGGGTATAGAGTAGAAGGTGTCTTATAGAGTGTCAAACCTGTCAAATTGGAGGTGGGATAGCAACAATTTATAAGTTAAATACTGAGGAAGTATTTTGAGAAGGAAACCAAAGGGATCAGCAGTTTTCCAAAGAGCAGTTTCAGAATATGTCTTTAATATGCCTGTTGGAAAAAATAAATCTGGTTATTTTAAAAGTAATTGACTGTTTACATTCATCTGTCAAACAACAAACACAGCTAATGACCCTTCTGGTTTAGCAAGAAGAAACTACAGTTATTGTGCAAAGTCAGCTCTTTCTTATGCATATAATAATAAATAATCTTTACAAGTTAGTAGGTTCTAACAAGGTTATTTGGTGATTTTCCAGTCTGTTTTCAGAGAGGTGGTATAATGAAAATCCTAGTCAAGCTGCTATCATTTAAATGCAGAACTATAGAATAAGTTAGAATAATTTAGACCAGTAGAGACCTCCAGGGGTCTCTAGTCCAAACCCTGTTGAGGGGAGTAAGGCTAATCTCAAAGTTACATCAGATTCTTCTGTTTCATATAAAAAATTGAATTTTTTATATGTTTATGATAAGAGTCTACAACATTTCTGGGCAATCTTTTCCACTGCGTATCCACGCTTATTGTGTTTTTTATTTCCTCGTACCTGATCAAAATTTCCAGAGTTTTAACACATACCTTGCAGCCAGAAAAGTATCTCAGCCTTCTCTACAATCCCCCTCCATGTAGCTGAACACTGCAACTAGGTACCCCTTAACTGGGCACAGTTCAGTCCCTCACATTCCCTTCATGGATCGTACACTCCATATCTCTGTTAAGCTTGCTCCAGTCAGTCAATATGTATCGGAGAATCCAAAATTGAGCAAAAAACCACATGACCCCAGAAGTGCCTCAGCAAGGAGAATACTCCATTTGGTCTTCTAGTAATGCATTACTGTATGCAGAGCATCTCTGAGCACTCCTTACTTGTGTTTTCCTTCTTGTAGCGCTAGATCCACTCCAAGTCAAGCACAACTTAGCCATAAGCCTCTGAGCAGCACCTTCCCTGTTTCACCTTTTGCCAGGTGCCTCTACAGGTTCTTAAAGTGGCCTTTCATAAATAAAAGGGAATCTATAGTCCTCCAGCTTCCACCGTCTCTGTCCCTGTCTGCCCCTCACTCAAGCACAGCCTCTGGCTCTTCCTCCTGGGAACTTCCTTCATCTGTCATGTCTATGTCTCTACCAGAACTTGTCTTACAAAGGTAAATGCACAGTCCTCAGTCCTGGCTTTGGAGAGGAGCTCAGCCACACCCTGGAGACTGAGAACTACCTCAGGACCTGGGCTGCTGCAGCCTGAGGGGTGATCACTGTAGCTTTTTCCCAGCACTGTGTCCTCTGATTTGTCTCCATTAGCCTTGATGAGCAGTCACCCTCCATCCAGCGCCCCTGGACTGAATGGAGAACCTTAGCCTATTGTCCTGGGTTCGGCAGTAGCAGTCGTTTTTCTCCTTCTTGGTAGCCAGTGTGGAGCTGTGTTTTTTTTTTCTTTGGACTTTCGGCTTGTGAGCAGTGCTGATCACACCAATGTTTTAGTTACTGCTTAGTACATTTTGGTCTGGCCAAGGACTTTCTGAGTCTCATGCTCTGCCAGGGAG
>JAOEHY010043483.1:0-19398 GCA_025447955.1 Psilopsiagon aurifrons | reverse complement strand
GAAGGAGGGGGAAGTGAGTGAACAGAACTGCCTTTTTTACAGCTTAAACCGTGGCAGCTCTTTTAGGGGGGGGAGGTGGGATAACAAACTGCGTGGCTGATTTACAGCTTAAACCACGACACCTATCCTATTTATTGTTTTCTATGGGGTTGTTGAGATAAAAGCAGATGAAATCTATCCTTTAATTTGAGATTCCCCTGCACCCCAGCAATAAATAGCAGTAATAAAATTGGAGGGAAAAAAAGAAAAAGAACTTCATCTAGTTAAAGGGAAGGGGTCTTATATATCTGAGTGAATTCTGTCCCTCTTTGAAGGAATAACCAAGTTCCCATTGATTTGAGTGGAGTAGGACTTATCCCTGTTATTTATGGAGAATTTCTTCTCTGGTGAGCATCTGGAATCTAAAATAGCCTGTAGCTTCTGTCATGAAAAGCAGAATTTTACCTTCAGCTAAAGTTTTCTGAAATTAATATAATAAAAAAAAAAAAAAAAAAATCAACCCTATGACTGCCAGAGGAAATATGCCTTTAATAACTGTATGCAAGTATATTACATGCAAGTCTTATTCTACTAAATGTAAGTGGTGAATGTATTAGGTCAGCTATTGAACATAACTTTAATAACAATTGATTTGTAAACACATTTTAATCCCACTATCATTGAGCATTCATTGTTCTTACACACTGCTGTTAATTTTTCTGGAATATAATTAATCAATTTAAATTAAGTTGCTCTGTGATCAATAATGATGCTACTGCGCCACATGAGGGTCAGGAAAACTTCAGGAAATAGGGAACAGAAGATGATTGTGAATTCATTTGGGAGAGACAAGAGAGGTATTTTACAAAACACAGGAGTGACTATTTGAAGTCTTTTCTTAATTCCTTTCTCTAATGGAACACAAGGGATTTCAAACTAAAAGACAAAATGGTATGAATCATGCTCTATCTGTTGACTTCCTTGCCATGGTTAAATCTGTAGAAATGTGGATCAATAAAGTTTATGTAAATATGTAAGACTGTAAAAGAAGGTAGGAATAACATCTGAAGTTTTTCTAGCTCAGAAAATGGCTACAAAGGCTATTTATTAATTACTCTGGTGATAAGCCAAACAAACCCATGATAAGAAAAGAAACCACAATTGTGATGGATTTCATTTACCATTACTCGTGGTCTACATTGCATTTCTTTTAAGGATCTACATGTACAAAAGCTTATGCACTGATTTTGTCAGGTAACAGCAGATTTTGCAGACTTTTCTTGATGCTAATTTAAACAAACATAGACCATGATGTCTGTAGCCTCTCCCTTATTAGATGAAAGGTAACAGGTCAGGTTATGGGTTTATATTGTAGCATATATTGATCAGCTGCTCATTCTTCCTTCAGTCAGATCATTCATCTGTGGAAATTTCTCCCAGTTTAAAAGCCCAGATTTTCTTTCTGTGGAAAACAGTGCAGGAGCAGAAGTGATCTCAGAGCTAATCTTTTCCCAAGATCACAATGGGATGTGAGCTAGAAATGGACTCAAACTCTGGAGCTCAGAAGCATTCTTGGGTCCTGTAGACAAACACAGCATATCTGAAGCTATTTATAAGAAATGGTGCTCCTTTTTGAATTGTCTCCTCTGAGATTAAAGTTACAGACCTCTGGTTTTAGGGTTTTTGGCTGAGGCTATTGAAACACTCAAAACGCCTTGATTCCTTTTGTACATTTCTTTAAAATGTATTTTGGCGTGCCAGAACCTGCTCTTCAGACTCCCACTTCATGCATGACCAGGTTACAGATAACTTTTGGAGAACTCAGCAATTGCCTTATCTATACCAATATCTGCACCAAAATTCAATATAATAATAATTTACAATTATACTCAAGACTGTGGTAACAAAACCCTAATAAAAAACCCAAGAAAAACAAAAGCCCTACAGATTCAATGTCAGGACAATATTTCATGTTTCACATAAATACAGTGTAACACTAACAGCAAAAATAATAAATGTTCACAGATAAAGCATTCTCAATTTAGTGGAAACTGGACCTACTGATTTACTGAGTATCCATTCACTTTCCTCATTTTTCTTGGTTCAGCCTGATAGACAGCTGCCTTATAGACAGATGTTGTTTTTTAGAAGACTTTGGTACGTTGAATGCTGTTTCAAGAAACACAATTCCAGTGAACCTATATCAGTCACATTCTAGTTTTAGAACTTGGCAAGTGTGTCTGGTGTGTGTGTGTGTGTGTGTGTGTGTATGCGTGTGTTCAGCAATATTCTGACAAATTTAGAATATCTTAATGTATGATTTTGGTACAGCACTTTGTTAGCCTATTCTGAAGCCAGTGGACACTTTGGAATGTTAATTAATAGAAATTAATACATTAATAAGGAAGGAGGACTTAATTCTATAAGTTCCTTGTTCAAACTGGCTAATACAAGGAGTCTAGACCTGATCAGAGAGATTTAGTTTTTTATTTCTATTGTGATGTTTTAAGCTTTCTAGATATTTCAGTGAATTGTTTTTTACACCTGCATTTATTAACCCTCTCCATGAAAGTTTAAGTGCCAACAACAAAACCAAAGAAAACAACATAAAGAGGTATTAATTTCTCAAGGTGAATGAAAGTTAACTTCCATTAGGTGGATGTGTAAAGAGCATATTGATTTTTTAAAATGAAAGTTATTGGAATAGTTTTAATTATCATAATTAAAAAAAAATAATTCCTTCATCAAAAAAGTTTTGACCTTGAAGCTTGACAGAACTTGAAAGACTTAGAGCAAAATTCTGTCAGATTTCATCTGAATCCTTCTCTGGCATATAAAATTTGGACGAGGTTTTGGTACTTCTGGAGCATATTGAGAAAACCTTCATATTTAAAACTGTCATTTTTTTTTTCAATGATTTTCTTCTTTAATCTATCTCTGACTTTATACAACCTTGAACAATGTAAATCACTTCAAAATTCTTTATGTTTAATTTTTCCTAAATATAGGAATTATGTACATGGGATGCTATGGGTTTAAGTAATTAATTTATTTTAATATTTCTAATTTAATTTTTAAGGCACAGCAGTAAATGAGCATTGCAACTTCACAACTGTGTCATTTTCTCAGTGAGAAATAGAGCTACAACAGTATCTCTTCAGACAGTCTTTCCCATTTTAAAATCAGTTCACACGAATCAAGCTTATGCCCCCTTTATTTTGTCTAAGTGCTCATTCTCTGAAGCACTTTGTGTGAATAGGTTTAGCTGGCTAGACTGTTTCTGAAGCCTGCATTTAACATTTATACAGAATGAGCATTCACTATACTAGTAGTGTTAACACTGCCAGCCAATCAGAGATTGGTAGAAATTTTGTGCAAATTAATTGACCAATCACATATAACAGTTTAAATAGCAAATATAACATGGGACAGAGTCTGACATGTTTGAATAGTCTTTTTGTTTTCTACCCCTAGTCTCCCACAGAAAGCTGCTATTCAGGATAAATGAGAGTACTGAGGGCTAATCCGCATTTTATGCAGACAAGAGGTTTTCATGATCAAGTTATAAAAACTAAGGAATAATA
Source organism: Psilopsiagon aurifrons (assembly GCA_025447955.1). NCBI lineage: Eukaryota > Metazoa > Chordata > Aves > Psittaciformes > Psittacidae > Psilopsiagon > Psilopsiagon aurifrons. The sequence continues at coordinate 15,835 of JAOEHY010043483.1, read as the reverse complement.
ATTAATTGGATAATTTAAAATATTTATCTAATAAAACTGTTACTGATGGTCAGAAGTCTCTCATGAGCAGAAAAATTAGATCATTGCAGAATGATTCACTGTGAATTATTCACACAACTGTAGAAATGATTCAGACTGACAGATTGATGGGTAGAACATGCCTATAAAAACAGGATATTCCCCATTCTTTGTTATCCTTTTTGTGTTACACATTCTAAGGCTTTGACTGAAATTTTACAAGTACATGCAAAGCCATAAACACTACACAGCAGAATGATCTCTGATTTTCCTGCAAGCACAAAGTTAAAGGATATGACCGAACAGGAGGAGCTGGCAGAAGAAAGAAATGGAAATTACACTCTTTGTTAACAGTGGAGTTATCAACTGAAACACATATTATGCATCCTTTGGCTTCAGTTTTATGATAGGTATACTTAAAACATTGGAGTCAGCTGATTTTTTTTTTTTTTTTTTCTGGTAAAGTAAAACACTTCTTGGTAGTAAACCGCCATAGGAAATGGATCTTTTTTTTTACTGCAATCTGGAGCAAACTTCTAGTGGTTAAACCAGCGTGACAAAATATGCTGTGAAACTTCAGTGACAAGGGCATATTTTTCTGAAATAACGTGTTTTGGAACTGATGTCTTCCTGCTTCTTCATGAAAAATAATATTTCTGTAATTCTAGATACATTTTTTTCTGTTGAAGTTACAGTCATACTGATCTCAGTCGAGTTTAACTTGATGAATATATTAATAGTTCCTTTCAATTTTTAACATGAAGAACTTTCCTTTATCTGAAAGTAGCTTCTGTACCAGCAGTTTAACAGCTTAGTGACTGTAAAGCACTTACGAAAAAAGTAACATAGTCTTCAAAAAAACAGAAAATAAATCTCTCGTTCTTACTTGAATACGGAGCTGCTCCTTTTAGAACAACACAGCTGGTACCCTTTGATTAAGTAATGGCTATCAAGTGGATTACTGTAAATAGAAATTTTATAGTGCTTGTATTTGGATAGAAGCGAGATTTGTATACACGTGCACTGTGTTTCAGCTGCACAATGCAATGAAGGCTTTAAGTAAAGAAGTAGCATAAAGTATTTGAGTTTTTTGATTTTTACTTTTACTCTCTTGAAGCTATCCCAGTAAGATTTTATGCTGAATATGAAATCAGTCGATATTTTGCCTTTGTTTTGAATGCTATGGTGTCCTAAGTAACTTGTGTACCTTTTCTTTCTGTGAAAAAAAAAGGAAGCCTAGTCTCATTCCCCAAAGAACTGTAGTGGTATTTTTTCACCCTGCTGTAGCCTTTGGGATATATTATAAACTCAGATGATTTCACTTACCTAAAGCTCCTAAAGGATGTTGCTTTTTTTTTATTGACAGGAATGAAGAAATGAGTCCTATCTTAAAGATCTTGTGGTCTCTTACCAGAAATGTAAGAATCCTTGGACCATGCAATACAGAAGTTTCAGTAGATAATCATGTGCATGGGCCTCAAACCCTACTTTTCGCTAAGAAATACATGAGCGAGCATCAATTCATTTATAATTTAAATGTTCAGCTCATAAATGTTAAATCTTATGTAATTGCAAAGGAGTCTTTTGATGCATAGCTGCCATTGTTCGGGAAGTTAGCATCTCTGTACAGCCTGATCCAGTTTTTATTTACACATACAGAAAGTTAATTCAAAGATCACTGTCCACAAATACGATTAGGAATAGATGACCAAGAAAATTCAATAGTGAATGAGATAAAAACTTTGAACTCTTTTTAGAAATGAAAATTTGGTTCTGAGGAAAAGAGGAATTCTCTTTCCTTGCAGTGCCTAGGAGAGCTGCACACACACTGAATAATGTAACAGGCAGCGTGGGTGGGTGTGCATGTGCAGGCAGAACATCCCAGTGCCACTGCTGGTTCACAATGAAAATTCATTCCCAGACATGTCTTTTCCACACAATCATTTTAGCTCATTCCTCCTAACCTGAACATGCTGAGCACAAAGGAACTTCATGCATCATGCTGTTTATCCTTGACCTTTCCTGTTGGGTTCAGGGAGGTACATGTCTTCTACTTTCTCTTGGAAAATTCTAATTAAAAAAAAGGGGAGAGATTTAAATGTGTGAAATTTTAATAGAGTTTCCCACTGTAGCAATTGTACATTATGTCATCTTGGATAAATTTTGACTGAATTAGCTTTTGCAGAATGCCCACCAGACCTGCTTTCACAGGCTGTTTTGCCATCTGCACTATTAAAACATCCCATTAAGTGTGTCTATGGCCTAATCTTTTGCAACTGATTGCAAATTGTCCATAATTCAGCCTGAAATAGAATCACAGGAATTAATTTTTTAAAATTAAACTTGCAAATTAATTCTATTAAAAACCAAAAGAATATACCAAGTTATAGCAATTTTAACCTGGAAAAGATGAAGATTGGGTTGGCCACAGACACTGATAATAGAGATCAGATATTAAAAAAGTACAATCTTTTGACTCGTGGATATTCAGGAAAGTTTTAATGTGTTTATACTGAAAGTGACTGAAGCTCTTGTATTTCTCTGGAAGTCTGGTTGGAAAATCCCACTGCATGTGAATCACTGACCTCAGTGGAGCTAAATGATATGTACTCATAGGCTAAATCAAAATTACCAGAAAGGCTGCTTTGCAAACCAAATATATGTCCTATATATCTGGGAGAAAGATTTGCTATTTCCTTGTATTCCCCTGCTTAACAATGATCTTGTTATAAAATAGTTTTTTGTCATGTTTTGTGTCTGAAATAGGATAAAAAATAAGGGTGAGTCTAGAAGATATTGCCTGGAAACAGGGCATATAGGTTAAACCTTGCTCTGTGATTAACACCTTCCCCCTGTTCAGACAAATCACATGTATCTTGCCCTGCACTTCAGTTTCCTCCTCAGTTATCTTTACTGATTTCATGGAAGGTGTGGTTCCTGTATTAAGACAGAAGATGATAGTGACATGGAACTAACTCTAGGTCAACTTTAAAGCAGTTAAGTTACAGAGTCAAAGGGTTTATAGAATGCATGTCTATTGTTCCACCATTAATGATTCCTATTTGAGAGTCTCTTCTGTCAAAAAAAAAAAAAAAAAAAAGAAAAAGAAAAAGAAAAAATAGGCATGGAGGGGATTTTGGTAAGTATCTGGATTCTTAAATAAAGGTTTTTAGCCTGCTTCTATATCTATTTAGAAGTAAGAAAGATATGGGTGGAGAAGGTGCAGAAATAAAAGCCAGGAATAGTTCAGGCATTTTTAAGTATCAGAGCTCTGTAAAACCGCAAAGGGTGTTGTAAGTCTTGGCCTGAATTGGTAATTTCATGTTTTCCAGGCTCATTTTGGCAAAACTGAAAGCTGAAACCCTATGAACATCCCTTAGTTTGAACTCCTAATCCTGCCAACCTTGAGGTTTCCTCTGCAATGCAATTTACATTATGAAAGATCACCAAGCCACAGCAACTGGGAGCCTTAGCCACGGTGAAAGAAAATGGCCATATGTTTTCTTTGACAGCAGTTTTTTTAGAACTATAATGCCTCACTAGAATTCAAGAATTCAATAGAAAGCCTACAAATTACGATTTTGGATGCAGAACATGTTTCTTTTGAAAATTACTTATTCCATTTCTAGCATACCAAAGGAAATGTCATTTTGTGATGACAGCCCTAGTACCTACCCAGTGGAGCTGTATGATATATGCATTTATGTTCCTGCATTTTCTCCTCTCTGTGTCCATCTTTGTACCTGAAAATGCCTTGAAAGCCAAAAATCTAAACACTCCTTTTCTGAAGAAAGATAGGAAGAGCACTATATTCATATTTTTAAGGTAAAAAGTCTAATATTAAAGCTGTTCTTAAAGGAATAAAGGGAAAACACATCCCTCTCAACACTGAAACAACATCCTTGCATTCCTTTGAAAAATCCATCTCTATTTCTCAGGCAGTCAGTATTTCTTGGAGCATTCATTCCTTGAATGTCTTGGAGCTGGGAAGTTTGACTGCCATGTCAGGGCTCAGAGCCTTGAATTCTGGTTCAGAAGTCGAGACTACCTTTTCTTTTCTGGCTACTGACCTAAGAGCACCAATGAAGTATGATTGGGAGATAGATAAGTATGCCCTCATCCAACCTTCAAATAGCTGTCACCATTCTACAACAGATGAGTAATGCTTTTATCATCATATGCTTCTTACCTTGTACATACACAGACATTGTGGTGTCATATTTCCTCTTTCTCTTGCACTTCACATACCACATCTATCAAAAAGTATGGGCTGGGTCGCACAAAAGGCAGAAGAAGCAGTTTCAGCAATACGGGCCTGACTAAACAGAGAAATGACATGGAATTCAATGTTTATCTCTTCAGAAGGATGCAGACAGCTCACTACCCACTCATTCAGAAGCACGAGGTGTGGCAGCTCTTAACTCTTTCTCTGATGTTGTATACAGTCTAAACAGCGGCTCTTAACAATGTTACCAAAGATGGAAAAGAATTTAAAAGGTCCAAATTAACATCTGCATCATGCAGCTGCCTTTCCTTGAATATGGTCTGAATGCCAGGGAAGGAGTTTACCAATACTAAACTTCAAATAACTGGACTCTAACATGCAGTGTCTTAGAATGGACATAGAAAGAGAAAGAATCCAGTTCAGACCAGTGTGAGGCCAAGCTTTTTTTTTTCGTTTTTTTTTTTTTTTCCCCATAAATACCCATCAGTTCTGATTTATTTGCATTATATTATTGCCCATGAGGCACAAAGGTTATATGTATTCCAGAACAGCTGCAAGAGCAGAAGAGAAAGGGAATTCTGGAGTTTAGGGAAAGGCCAGAGTGTGAGCAACGCTGGTCTCTCTAGATTCTCTAATATCAGTTCTTTCTGAGCCCCTCAGGAGGTGGTTTGCTTGTACTAGGATCAATATTTAGACTGCCAGTAGAGAAAAGATAAAAAGAGGAAACCAAGCAAGTGGATGCCATAACACGCTGATTCATACTTTAAAAATTCCATGGTGACCCTGGTAAATCAGCAGCAGCAGCAGTAAGGATTTTCTGTGGGTTCTCTGAAGAGAAGGGGAATTAAGTCCTCTTTTGCAGCTATTGCCTGGACATGTCTCAGAGCTGCGCCTTTCTCAGGGCTGCTGAAAGCCTTCTAATCCTGGCTACCACCTGCTCCAGCACATCATATTTCACAGCTCTGCAAGACTCTATCTTTAGTCTCTGAGTGGTGGGACATTTTAGATGGAAGAGGATTAAGCAGGCAAGCACATATTTAAGTGTAGCCTACAACTAGCCACAAATGTATTTTCTGCTTAAGCTGTAGGTATTGGCAAGAATATAAAACATAATTGTTGCTTTGCACTGTTTGATGAATTGTTTTTTATTAAGACATTAAGGAAGAGTTTTTCTAGCTAAAATAATAGTGATATTTGTTACAATAAAAGTTCATTACACCATGTTGTGTAATTTAACACTTGTTTGAACATTGAGGCTTGAAACTTGTTTGAAAATGAACCTTGTAAAGAATCATGAAGGAAAAAAATTATTCGACTGAAGAAAATGTGCCACACCACACTATTATTGATCTGCCAAAGTGACATTTGTTGACAAATGTAACTGGCTAAATCAAAGTGTGGGCATGGGGAGCTTTTAATACTGATATCACTTATGCTTCAGTTTTATAGTCTTAAAGCATATGTTGCTAAAATCACAGTGGTTTACTTCATCAGATGGTGTACAGTTTCCTCACTGTGCAGTCACAGCAATAGCAGGAACATGGTTTTATTTCATTTTGAGTTTTTGACAAAGACTTGAGGGTGTGTTAGGATCCAGAAATCATTTATATGAATCCTCAAGAACAGGTGATTTAAATTAGAAAGGCTTTTTTGTGGCTGAGTGCAACACTCATAGGCAAGTGTCTTTGCTTTTGTGAGGAATAGGTTTCTTGTGTTTTCTTTTTTCCTTTTTGGAAATGTTCTTCTTTTGGAACTGAGATGTGTCCTTATTCTGAACTTGGGTTTGGCAGAATATTTCCCTGTAGCTGGGAACCCTTCCAGAAAAGCATAGGGTGGGACAAAGGAAAGAATGGGCTAGCCTGAGGGAGAGGTTAGCAGCCTGTGGCCGAGGGTCACAGAAACTCAAAGTATGAAACCTTCACTGAAGCTTAGTTTTAGAAAACGAAAAATTATTTAAGGGACAATTCTACTGGCTCATGAGAGTATTCAGATGGAGGTGTTCTGAGCTGGACTCCTAGTTTCTTTGCTAAGCAGAGCTCCACTGATGGTAACTGAAGTCTTACATATTTATAGTGATAATGATGATACTCTAATTTGGACATGTTATTTCTTCTTTTTCTTCAGACCTGCAGGGTGTAAATCAATTATTTGAGGTGATGTATTTACTGCATTTTATTCTGTCAAGTTTCAGATTGTTTTTCCTTTCTTTTTTCTTTACTTTATAAAGTTTAAAGAAAATCCACGTATCTGATCTTTCTGTGCAAACCCACAGTAAAAATCAGGCTGAATTTAAGCAAGTACTTTGGAATGAGGAGACAGCATTTCCTGGTCTGAAGAGAGATAAGGTTGAAATATATATGCACATCTATTTAAAAATCATAATTTGTTAATATGAAGTACAGTGCTGTGTTTCTTTAGGCAGCCATGGCAAAGACTTTATCTTTAATGAGCACAAAAGAGCTAGAAATGAGGACAACAGTCAAAAGTATTGTATCATATTTTTCCCCTCGAATAACTGACCCTTTGAGCAATTAGACTCTAACTTCTATTAAACTTACTTGCATTTGGCTCTATTATGCTAGTAAATAATAAATCCTTTTATCTGATGTTTCATTCCCAATAGAAAATAGTCCATTTATGATGAATAAAATTGTTGTTATTGCAGGGGTAGATGAGTTAAAATTTGAAGCTTGCATTACCCAGGAAGACAGATTTGATGGACCTTTCCAACTATTTTGAGATAGTTGTTTCACACTTCCAAATCCTGTCACAGTAATCTTGACTTTAAAGAGTAAGTGTTCAAAGCAACAGCCACTTGGAATTGGGTGCGTACCTACCACCGTTGTGGGTGTTGTGGATGGACGTAAGCTGTATAATTATGTATGCATTGTCCCCTAGCTACACATAGTCACAACATTTGTAAGAAATATTTTAACTGAAATTAGCCTTGCCTTTGGAGCAACCAAAGACTGTATGCAAACACTGCATCATCTCTGCCTAGAAGAGCAGTGAGAGCAGGAAAATAGGGTGTGACACCAACTGTTTGGCTTCTACATGCAAATGTATTTTCCAGACTTTATGAGTCATTTTGTGCATGGTTCAGACTTTATAAACTCATAGTTGTTTCTTGAAACATTGTTTTTTTTTCTAGTGAGACCTTCAGGGCAAGTAATCCAGGGTAATCCATAGTAAATTCTGTGTAGAGCTAACCTATCTTCTTACATTGTTCAACTTTGTCCACACCCCTTGCTGGGAAAATTGTCAGAATTGTCTGATTTATTAGTTGCTGCAATTGCTGGTGTGACAGAGTAGCTCCTCTTCCTCTGAGAATGCAAATGTTGTCCTTCTATAATAGGCAGTCATTATTTAGGGAAATATAGGGAGTTCTGGAGATTGGGAATATAAATAGCAAGACATAGTTTTCAACTTGTGTAAAGTTTCCTCATGTTTTGTGTACTGCCATATTAATTCACTCTTTAAAAGAATAGATATCCATGTAAATAGTGTTGGCATAGTGATAATTTTCTTAATTTGTGATGACTGTGGTCAAGTCACAGATATAGTGATTACCTCAGATAGTATTAACATTCCTCAAAGCCCTAAATATACTCAACTCCTTTTTGTAAAGCTAAGATTCCCATGTAGTTTCTCATCAGGCTCTTTGTACAAGTATCACACTTGAGTTAAAGCAGAAGATCTATGCTGATGTATATTAATTTCAGCATAACCTCTCTTCTGTACCTCTAAGTATATGGAGGGAGAGAATCAGTCTTTATTAAAAGGATTAGGGACTCTTCTTTCTAGTCCTCTATTTTTCTACTAGACCTTGTCAAATTTCTTTATAATTGCATGCAATTTATGTATATGATTTGAAAAGCGAAACCCAAATTCTCCTTTCAGATTTATTCATCCATCAACCCATCCCTCTAAAGTGATGTTACTAATTTGATTAACAAACAACAAAGCAACAAAATGGATATGCTATTCTTTGATCATATTTATAAAATCTTCAAGAAGGAAGCTGTTGGTTGTCTATATAACAGGGAAATTGAAGCTGGCTACCACTGAAATATCTCTCAGAATAAAGTTTTTAAAAGCTTGTGGAGAAATTAATTACGGGAATGGCAGCTGTTACCCACAGCTGACCTTAAAATTGTTTTCCAAACTGATAATGTCCTATTAAAGCAGAAGAGATATGTGTGCAGAAAGTTCAGGATGAAGAATTTGGTCATAATTTTTGAAACCTCAGAAGAAAACAGAATAATTTGTACATTAACATCTAGCCTTCTGGTAGTGCATGGGGAAAGAGTTAGATTGGAAGTTGCATGTCAACATATCAGTGTAGAACCCAGTCTATATGAATTTTTAAAGCAACCTTTCAGGAATATTGATACATTCAAAATGTCAATCATATATTCAATTCACATCAAGGTTAATGAAAAAGAGGTACTGAACTAGAACCAGTCAGAAATCAGTGTCCAAATTTACAGATGCAAAATAATGTATAAGCAAAAGTTAATCTTTATTGTTTTCTTAAATTGCTGAATTTAGAATTTAAACATTTTGTCAGCAAAGCTACAGCTCAGAGAAAAGCAGTCTAGAATAAATAAAAGGACATGTTATATGGCAATGTTCTCACTGAGTAATGGAGCACAAAGCAGAAATCCCTCAGGTTTATGTCCACGTATCTTAATTAATGTAGACATGACCACAGAATGCTAAAAAGAAATAAAATCTCTGATACTGAAAATATGCAATAGAAACTCCTCTTAGGGTTAATAGGAATTTGTCTTTAAAAAACAAATTTAAAAAATTTAAATGCTCTATATAGCTATCTATGCCATCCTCTAAATAGCAAGATCTATAGCTTTCTTACACACTGTCAAAATATATATGATGGAAAAATATATCTGCTTTGAGTGCATTTTGAATTATATTTGGAAGAACAAGCAATACATCACAGAAAATACTTTATTAAGAGCTCCTACAGAGTGCAACAGAGATACATGCAATTATATTGCAACTCTCCCTATGCCTTGGGACCTCATATTTCTGAATAGTTCTACTTTAAACTGAAGTATTCCACAGTGAGAACATTCACAAAAGAAACACAAAAACCAATTAAGATTTATAAAATTCATGGAAGAAATTAAATCCATAAATCCCTGATATTTGAAATGCATTTTCAATTAGTCATCAGCATTCCTCGCAAGAAATGATCTGAGAGAAAAAGAATAACCAGCCCGAATTTATTATTTTCTGAATGCGGCCTGAAATTTTGATTTCAGATTCTTTAATGGATTAAAGTGACACTCTGTAGTTAATTTAGAGAGGTTGACAGTCTAAACTTGTAAGTCAGGTTCAAGGTGAATTTTTTATATTAGACTGACTACAAGAGGAATTTAGACTTAGTAGGTTCCTAATTTAAGTATCTCTTTTAGGTATGTAAGGAAAGGTTTCATAAATCTCAGCAAAATGCTACCAATTTGCAGGTATGAAGGGAGGCATATCTTCTTGTTCTTTATATTTCAGTAATATGGTAGAAGCACAAATGAGCTCTGAACTCTGGTATTTTCCAGCTTGTATGAAAGGTCTTTTGATTCTCAAATACCTTGCTTTCCACTGAAGTTGTTTATCATTCAGATCTTCACTTGTACTTTCTAATGATCTTAGGCAGTTTATTTTTTTATTAGCAGAACCTTTGCCACTGCCCTTCAAATGTTTAAACGAGTAGCAAAAGCTTACATGCATTAAAAGCATGTACACCTATCCGCCATAGAAGAAAAAGGATAATTTTAAAGTATTAAACCAAACAAATAAGTACTTGTTTGACAAAGCCACCCCAAAGCCTTGCTGGAAACTAACACATGATATGACAAGTGGTTTATTTTTCATACCAGTATCTTTTTTGCTATTGTGTATTCAAGTTATGGCACTTGATATTAAATTGCACAGTCTAAAACACACAGCTCTGTGGGCTATAATGATCTGTCTCTGCTTTGCCCAGACTGAAGTAAACATCATACATGTGGTACTCATTTCACATAAATTTCAGTTTCTGATCGGTGGTTACTGTCATTCTTTCAAGATAACAAACACAAAATTATGAGAGAGCGATGTGGTGCAAAGTAGCCTGGAAGTTATCCACAGAACACGTCTTTTATATCTCAAGTTGTAATCCAGCTCACAAGAATGCCTTTTATGTATGAAGAAAGAGGTTATTATCCTATCAGTACACAATCTGTTAATAACAAACATCAGGGGAGAGCAATTCATTTGCCTTGACAACTTTGCTGAATAGGCTTAGAAACTGTTCTGAACAGTGAAATACATTAAGAAAAAGATGGTATTTATGACAGAAGACAGGAAAGGGAGCTTTCCTTATGGAATTTAGGAAACTTCAGCCAGCCAAAACATAGCAAAATATTCAAAATACATTTGCACGATTAATGAAAGACAGGCCTTCATTTTTCACCTCAGATTTAAAGGTGAAGGCCATATCATTTGGTGGCACATTTTTCAAGGAATGATATTGAAAAGCTATCAGTTTTACTCAGTCAAAAGCATAGGCAGATCTGAGTTCCTATGAAAAGCTGGTCATTTTATTGGTCTGACCTCTGATTAAATTTTATTTCAATGTTCTTAACCCAAATAATCCATTTTTCTCAGCCTCCATTTCTGCATGCTCTGTTCCTATCTGACCTTTGTCAAGAAACTTTGTGGAATAAGAGATGGAAACAACTTACTCATGTCTACATAAGCCTAGAGGCATGGCTGGCTGATGTAATAAACCTCTAGATTTTACTGTATGTGTTTGCTGCTTTCAATATTATAGTTGTATTTATATATATATATATATATACACACACTCCTATACAGAAGGGTATTTTTGCTACCAAATATCCTTCTTGCTGATTATTACCATAGTATTGCCAATATTAACATTTAGAGCTAATGAAACAAGAAATTATAAAAGAAGAAAAAGATTAAAACAATTATGGTGATCATTATTTTGTGGTACCTTAAGAAGTGGTTGCACAGCCAGATAGATATATCCGAACAATTAAGAAATTCAGATTTTCTAATTGCATGTATCTTGTACAGTGGGATTTGTACGATATGGTAGATTTGTAATATATTCTTGCTCTTTGTAACAAAGAAGTCTGAAAGAGCTTAGCAAAAGAGGCTGTGTTCACTTTCAGTCAATAAAAGGAGGTTCTCCTTAAAAGCTGAAGAATTTCATAAATAACAAGCATTGAAACTAAGCTTGAGAATTCCTTCCTTCCTCTCCCTCACCATAAGTGCTAAATCTGAGAATAAAATCCGTGTTTTCTCCAAGTCTAGAACCTTCATTACTTTCCTCTCATGGAAGCTGCAATCATGTTCAGGGACATGCAGTTACAGGTGGGTGTCAGAGGCGCTGCTTGGGAGGCAGAACCTGAGCCAGCCACATGAGGCCATAGGGCTATGACAGCTGCTCAGAAAATATCTGTGTCTAAGATGGTGAGCATGTTATAGACTTTATCAATCTGGGTAAGCACTTCAAACAATAATACAAAAGTCCCATTGTTAACTCTGACTTTGCTTGGTTCCCTGTAACATTCCTATCCCAGTCTCCTGCATTATTTTTTTTTTTTTTTTTTTTTTTATGAACCTTTTTTTGTACCAAGAATATGTATCTCCCACCTGCAATTTTAGAAGTGTGAAATAACAAATTTGCAGCCAACCTTTAGTGAAAACAGGCCTAACAATTTCTTTTGCTATTATGTTGTTGTAAAATAAAGTTCCTGCCCTAGCTTGCGTTTTAAACTCACATGCAATATTTTCAAAGAAACAAAGTGAGTTAAATCACATAATGTAACATTTAGTTTTCCATTTATGAAGAAAAAGTTACTGTCTTTAATAGACAAGATAATTCAGCAATCTAATTAAAGTATTATTGATCCGTTCTAATTACACAACGAAATCATTGACTGCAAGCTATTTTGAGTATAATTATTTATTCACACCTCATGTTTTGGGTTTTTCTGTAATGAACTTGTCAGCTGATGCTTGCATGCTGAAGTCTGCTATTTATGTAAAAAAAGACAGGTAAAAGCAAAAATCCAGCATTTCCATTTGTAAAGAGCAAACATTTTCTGTAAGGATCCAACATTTCCTCTCTGCAGCACTAAAGAGGGGAATCCATGTGGGATAATTAACTTAAAAAAATTCAACAAACTGTATCATAGGTTTTTGTGAAGAGCACAGACAGCAGATAACGTAATGAAGATAATTGCTATTGGATCTGGAATTCTGACTCATCAATCAAACAATGAACTTACCCACTCTGTTTCCTTAGAATGCATCATCTTACTCAGATAAGAGCTGGAAATCCTTGGTAAGGAAAGCATTATCTGTGAAGAGAAGGCCAATTATGTACTAAATCACAAAGATGGAACTAGTTGGGAAAATATATTTTGCATCTGTTGCTATCTGATAGATGGGGGGAGAAGCAGGTAAAATATTTAAAGATTAATGTTTTTTCTATCCCAATGGTATTTTTTGTTATCAGTCTTGTATCTTTAGGATTAATAGTTCATTAATATTAGACACATGGATGCCTTATGGTCCAAATTTCTATCAGAACTCCTACACAAGCTGAAGAGAAATACACATGTGCATTCAAAAATTCACATTTTCATTACCAACTGGTGGCTAATAGACACAGTTATCCAAATCATATGTGCAGCAAAGATCAAGGATGTCAAGGTCTGAAGACCAAAAAAGCTTTGCTCACAGGTACCATTTTAAGTTTGATTTCTTATGATAATAACAGTCCTTATTCTAGGGCTTGGGTTATTAGGAAGTAGGAATTAGATTCTCCGAATATAAGAAAACATCCACCTCTACAAGTCCACACACAAAAATATTTTATTCTCATTCATTTCAGCTTCAATGAATTTTAGGTGGCCTTTCTTCACAAAGATGATCTTTCTGTAAGAGTGAGGACATACTGGATCTTCTGATTCAAATGAAGAAGATTGAGAACTGTCAGTTTTGCAAGTTCACACAGAAGCAAGTAAGTGGAGTTCAGTGAGATCCTTTGCTGACACAGAATCATATACTTTATCATATTTTTTGTCTGGAAATTTGTCTTCATTTGTCGTCAGAAAAAAAAAAACCAGTGCAGAAAGAAATATTCAAAATAGATGATTTTTCCAGGTAGCTATGGACATTCGAGAGACACAGGCAGCTACATGCATGCACACAGACCCACACCTACAATATTAAACTGTTTTGACATATATATTAATAGTGTCTTGCCTTTTCGCTAATGGCTTTCGTCTGAGAAGACCCTAAAGAGCCCTATAAAGTGTCAAACATATAGAGTTCTGCTGAAAACCTATTTGCTAGTACAAAAGGAAGGAAGTTAAGCCAAAGGCAGAAATATAAAAATCCTTCTGTTTAAAAATTGTATGTTTGTTCCAGGAAGACCCTCCTAACTTTGAAAAGTCACACTAGATTTTATTTTCTCTCAACGCTTCCTGAGGAAGATGATCTCTTTCACCTAAGTAAGACTGAAAAGATTGATGTGGAGACAAGTATTTTGAGCCTACTTCATAAGCCATTAGCAGCTGAGACATATTATGGAACTTTTTTTCACCCTCAGTATGTTCTCAAGGTCTTATTCAATGTTTCTCTTCTCCCATGCTGAGCTAAGGAAAATTTACTGGTGACATCAGTTGTCCCTTAATGGATATTCATAGTTATTAGATTTTGTTTCCAACCAAAGTGGAGAAACAACAGCAAGTACTTTCTCACATGGAGAGAAAGTCTCACATGTCTGAGCTAGTCTCTGTGACTTAAAATGTTATACAGAGAGCAGGAAACAAAAAAGTTACCAGTCATATAGCCCAATTAGCAAAACAGCTAATAGATAATGCATAAAAAAAAAGTCTAGCATGGGCTGAAATAACTTCTACCAAATACACTTGAAAACTGCAGAAATAAACATTTTTGGTTCGCATTTTGGAATTGTTTCTTAAGAAATGTTAGACTACGATTCTGTTAGTCAAAATAATTTTTTATGCTCTAGTGAATTATTTACAGCTGTTTGAAAGGTGATGAGCTTATTATTTATACAGTGCCAACAGTAAACTAAATGCTCAAGACCTTCACCGTTTGGAACATTTTTGTAATTGTAAATATGATATGTTGCCTAAAATAACTTTTTACCTTTCAAGAACTTGGTTAGAGCTCACGGTGTTTTTTTTTAAAAAAAACAGTCCATCTTTAAAAGCCCTAAATACTTACTGGTTTGCTTTTATTTCACAGTTTCGATGTAGCAAACAATATTTCTGGTTTTCTATCTATTGCAGCTATTGCCTGTGGATGATTGTTAGACTGACTTGACACTTTTGTACTGGAAGAAAATGACCCAATCAAGATGATATGACTAGTCTGAATTGCTCAATCTTTTCCAAGAAGCCAAATCATGATTCCATTTTAAAGTGAAGAAGACGTGTTTTTAACTAGAATTGCATGCATTAGAAAATATTGTGAGTAAGACACTTCTTACAAGACTCTAGCCCTAATGAACTCAATGAAAAAACCTCCACCATCTAAATTAAACATATCTGGACTTTTAATATAACCTTCTTGAGATGCATATTGGTATGAAATAGTCAATGAGGTGGCAGTGCTACATATTCCTTTCTATGTACTTTTGTTTTAATGTCACTGTCTGAAAGGTTTTTGTGAGCCAGACATGATTCAGCATGTTCCAAATAAGTATGCATTGTATTCTCTAATAGAGACATTATCTCTGTTCTTATTTCCATTTATATTTTCCCCTTATAATAAAATAAATCATCCAAATTGAAATGTGTTTCAGGGGGTTTTAGTTGTCTGGTTGCCATTGGTTTGGGGTTTGTGTGCTTACAACTATTACATTTTAGAAGAATGAACAGATGCAAGATTTCTCACAAGAGAATTCTTATCACATTTTATTTCCAGTTCAGATCCCAAACCAGATAGCTGAGTAATGAATACATATTGAACAAGAAAAAAAAAAATAAACTTCCAAAAATGTCAGGGTTCAGCAGAAAATGCCTGTCTATTTCATACGCAACATTTTGATATATTTAAGATGCTATGATGCTAAATCCCCTCAGAAGTATCTTAAACTAGGGTTTTCTCAAGAGCCTTAGGGTATAGGGAGCAGTTGCCTGCTTTCTTTATTCCTCCTAGCTGTATCTGGCTTAGCTTCAGAAGACCTAAAGGTTTTTCCCATAAATATTTTGTCAAACGGGGTTGTTTTGTTGTTTTTATTTTGTTTTGTTTTGTTCTGTTCTGTTTTTTTTGGTTTTTTGGTTTTATTTTTTTTATTTTTTTATTTTTTTTTAATCTTACAATCACTAGTTACAAATTCAAAGCATCTTAAAATGAAATTGCTTTTTGATTCCTGATTTGTGGAAAGTGTTTGAACTGTTTGTGAGGTATTAGCATGCTAAAATGTATCAGCTGTTAACGGGCTAAAATTAAAGTTATTACTTTAATGCTTTTAACATTGAAGTTTGCATATATAGTTATTTATATTTCTGATAATTG
>JAOEHY010043480.1:7686-26463 GCA_025447955.1 Psilopsiagon aurifrons | reverse complement strand
TTGTTTTCTTCCTAGGCCCAGGTAACTTGTCTTCCCAGTGCAGGTTTTGCTGTGTGCACTGTGAAGGCAGAAAGCTTGGCTCTCTCTGAAATGTAGTTTTCACGCTGTAGTGGTTTAAGCCCAGGCATAACTCAGAACCACGCAGCCGCTTGCTCACTCCCCACCATTCCTCCCCACCCACTCCCAGACGGATGGGGAGGAGAATTGAAAGAATGTAACTCCCATGGGTTCAGATAAGAGCAGCCCAGTAACTAAGATATAACACAAACCATTGCTGCTACCACCAATAATACTAATGATAAGGGAAATGGGAAGAGAATACAACCACTCAGCGCCTCCCAGCCAATATGCAGCCTGACCGAGCAGAGATCTAGCCCTTCCAGGTATCTGCCCCCAGTTTATATACTGGGCATGACGTGCTGTGGTATGGAATACCTCTTTGGTCAGTTTGCGTCAGGTGTCCTGTTTCTGCTTCCTCCCAGCTTCCCCTCCTTCCTGGCAGAACATGAGGGACAGAAAGTCCTTGGTCAGACTAAACATTACTGAGCAGCAACTGAAAACATTGGTGTTATCAGAGTGGTTCCCAGGCCGAAAGCAAAAAAGGCAACCATGCACCAGCTACTTAGAAGGAGAAAAATGACTGCTACTGCTGAACCCAGGACCTACGCATATTGTATGACCTAAAAATCAATTGCTTGGGTGGAAATGGCCACATATTTTGACATGCTGGCAAGAAGAGAGGTCTGAGAATCTAGAAATATTCTGCCTTTCTTCTTCTGAAGTCTTATAATCTTTGCAGAACATATCTGTAAGTTTTGACCTATTGCAGCTGGCAATACTGAGAATCAGTCCCAGGCAGCCTGCCTACTTTCTTCCCCACTCCCTGGAGCATCTGGTAGCCATGAGGCTGCTTTGAATGCATACACCACTCTGCACTCTGACAACACATGCTCATCACAAAGCAGCTGTGAAGAGAGCCAAAAGGATTGTTGCCTTCCAGTTCCCCTGAGTCATTTTGGTCTGTTCTCAGGAAATCTCCTACAGCTGGTACAAGGCCAATCTGTCCACCACTGGAGTAGAGAAGCAAACCAGAAATCTGTCCCATAGCACACACGCAGTTACATATATACACACCATGACTTTGACTTCAAAGCTGTTAACCAGGTGCTTTCCTCCCTTCTATGTTTATTTTTCATAATGCATTTTGCTGTCACATATGCATGCCTAACCTTGGCCTCACAGCCAGCATGGATTTTGTGCTGTATGATGTGATTGTGACCTAAATGAAGCCTGCAAACACGTTCTGGGCTTTAAAGATAAAAATAGTGATGCTGGTATTGCTTTGCCAATCCCTTTGTTAATAATAGAAAAAGACTATTTAGTACATAATATTTTTCTGGCCCAGAACTTTTTAATAATTTAAATTGCAATTGTTAACACTTTGCAAGTGACTCAGAATAATTTTCAGAAAGGAAAAGAACTAAAGCTTTTAACTGTATTTAAAGAAGAGGATTAATCAGTTCATAAAGTGATATACATTAACCTTAATGTCTGCTTCAGGAGTCTAACCTCTAAAGTTGGTACAAAGGTAACCCAAATCCCCCCTGTGAGAACTATTCGTATCCATTAATTGTTGCAATACAAGATACTGTAGGTTTGAGCTGGTTGGCAGTTCCTCAGTATCTGAAAGGTACTCTCAGAAGAGCGGAGGACACCACTGGGACTCATTTAACTCTGACTTTCGCATCCATTTTGCTGTGCTGTGAAGAGCAAAGACAAAATCAATGTCCATCAGTGATTATTCAAGGTAAAATATCTAGTGATATTGAATGCCAATAGTAGTAGTAAGCAGTAAACTTACTCAAGGATTGTGGAGTTGACAAAGTGATTTATTCCAGTTTCACCTGATTTTCAATGAGGCATATGCGTTTAGAAAAATATAACAATTACAGTTAAAATACTGGATTGTCAGTCCTGGAAAGTTAGATTTTAAATTAAAAAAAAAATAATAAAACGACACGTAGTGTGTATATAAGCTTCTTTTGGTCCACAGGGAAGTTTTGAATTATATCAGGACGCGCTAAATCTCTGCAAAGATTAGGGGTCTAGGGAGTTAGCCTTTGTAACACTGTATTAATTTTGGCATTGGATCAGTTTGTAGCCTCTGTGCTCAGAGCATAGGGGAAGAAAAGCAGCTTATGTGACAGCTCTCCAGCACCAGCCCTGTTCACTCTCTTCTCTCACCAAGTAAACTGTGCGTGAAAACTTCATTCGGTTAAAGGGAGTTCATCAGATTTCATCATATAGCTGAAAACTTTGTAAATATAGCAACTAGGAACTGAATGAGCATTGACAGTTAAGAACAATTCCGAAATTCTCTCTTGAGATTATCATAAAACCATTTTTCTTTCTAAACTGAAATTTTGCTATTATTATTCCAATACCACTGGTTATTCATCAGAGCAATAAAATCGCAGTATTTATCCTAACAAAAAAAGATAACTGATAGCCCAGTTCTCCTCATGTAAACCACTGGCATAGATTCAGGTCCAGATCCATTATGCTTAAAAGACTTCATTAGTCTTGAATTTCAAAGGACATTATTTTCTTTCATTCCTCCCAATAAAATTTAAAAAAAAAAATAAATATCACAACTCAATAGGAAAAAAAACAAACAAACAAACAACAACAACCAACCAAATACAGATGATGATGACTTAGCCATGCTTAGCCATGGAAAATAATTTATCTTTTCGGGAAGGCTGGCAGCTTTCAGGCATAAATTAGTATCAGGAAATCAAACGCACTACAGAGAGTTTTTAGGAAGATGTTTAACAAGCCCTAATTAGGAATGACCATATTTTGGAATATCATCAAGGCAGGAGAATTAAATCAGCCAGTTTTGATTGTCTGTAGTGAAACACCAGCAAAGATGCTGAGAACCATCTTGCAAAACTGCTTTTTGTTGGATTCTTCTAGCAGTATCCAGAAGGTGACTGATACCCAACGAGTGGTGAGACATTGTCAGTTTAGCCAAATATTGTAATTTCTGATTTGGAATAACTTTGCAAAGATGGCATTTGAAATGCTCTTGTTTTATGACAAAGTAAAGGATAAAGCTAACGTATTCATTACCTTTTAAAATTGCAGTTTCTTTAAAAGGCAGTGTACATAGTGTGGTCAACAGAGTATCTTTTTTCATTGTAAAGAAAACCAGTGTATTAAAAGGGCACAAAGGAACCCTGTGGAAGTAAATGAGACCTTCTCAAAACAATATTAGGCTCACAACAATGGTGAATGCATGCAGAGCAAACAGTGGAATGAGAAATGCCACTAAAAGGTTCTAATAAATGATTACATCTTTGATTTTCTTGTTTCTCAAGCTATAAGTACTATTCACTGGGTTTGACCTATAACAGAATCCTGCTTGTAAGACAAGGAAAATGAAATAAGATTTAAACAAGCAAGATCTTTTAAAAAACATAAGCCACTAGGGTGATGGAATTTTCCTTAAACTTCAGTTTACACTTTGTCCTTTATTATGGAATCAAAATTGTTAACTAAATTCTTTCTTCTAAGTAAAATTCCCACTGAATATTTATTTCTATTCTAATGGTGGGTTTGTTGTTTTTTTTTTTCCATCTACCCATAAAAAGACTGGTAGTATTTGGACACATTAATCTCTGCAGTTAAGCAGACAATAAAATCCCTAGATAGCCACAACTGTTTCACTATTTCCTTGTTTGAGGCAGCATCTTTTTCCAATGCACTGCCTATGCAGTATAAAAAATGGACTTAATCCTGTACTGTGATATGCCCTAGCAGAAAATACATATGCCTGGATGTCTAGATTAAATCCAAGACCAGAATGTCTTCAAAGTGTTACGAGGTTGTACTGTACAGATCTACTTGAAAGCTGAGTTTAATCGAAGCTGAGTCAGAACGTCCAAAACCAGCTAGAAAATGATAAAGCCAACGAAAGTGAAAAGAAGAAGAGTCTGACACTGGGATGATAATTAGATATATTCAGGGAATGATACATCTACTCTGAAATCACTGGCCGTAGCTATTTGATGTTAATACTTTTCAATTGTTCATTTATAGGTAAAGCACACTGATACTACCGTCTCTAATTCAGATGCTGAAACACAAAGCACCTTTCCCAAAGTGACAGTTACTCTCAGAATCAGGACCAAGACCAGCTTTCCTGCCTCAAATGCCAAGCCCAGTTAATGAAACCATAGTTCCCCACAGGAACAGAATCTGTGCTTATACAGCATAATCTGTGTGCATGCTACTCAAGGAAATTAAAGTGCAGTTATAAATCTCATCTAGTAGCTGCTGTCTGGCCAGCTGCCCAAATTAAGGACAGAGGTGTCCTCACTATGAAGGAAAATATTTGCTGCTTGTAAATTGATTTTTGTTTCTTCTTCGAAAGGAAGAAAAAAAATAATTATCAGCCATGCATATCCAGCCTTCTCAATTTAAAATGTCACACAATACAGTCTCACAATCATACTGGTGACACTCTGAAGTTTTCTCATGCGATGCATTCTAAGTTCAAGGGACACACCAAGGACAGTTCAGTGACATGTTAATTATACCTCCAGCAAGAACATCCACTTAAAAAAAAACCCTGTATGTAGGTATATGTATACCTTTTGAAGGGCAGAACACTAAAGAGATTGTTCTTTTGTTCTTATTTGAGAAGAACCATTACACACCTCTTAGTAAGCAAAAAAGGCAACAACCTTGACAATATACACTTAGGTTGAATCCCCTTGATGAAAAAAAAACAACCCTGTAAACTGTCAATAGAAATATGCAGTAATTTTACTGACAGTCCTGTGCTGTTCAGCTGGGAGTTTTTGAAATGGAGATTAGTGGCTGAGGATGATAATGTTCAGGTTCAGGATGCGGCTTTTCATGAAGTAGTTTTGAAAATGAATGCAATGTGAACAGGTCCATTGCTTCAGATAATTCTGAATTATGTATCTTCTATGGAGGCAGCAATTGGACTTAACTTCTTTTAGTATTAGTCAGAGCACTTATGCCCTGTTGCTAAGAAAAGTTCATAAACTCAGGTTTGCCCACGATGGATGAGCTATAATATGCTTATCAGAAGTTACCCCCTGTTTTATCTTTCATTACACATTTCCAATATTTCATTTTTCCACTGCCATACTAAGTTGTTAATGAAGATGGCCAAATGGATCATATCAAACCATATCCTCATATATATAAAAATGCAATATGTCATCACATAGGAAAAACAATTCTCTTGCCAGTTTATCATCACTGTTACTATCATCTTCAGGGTTTCTGCAAGTGTCTTTATCAAAAAGGTTTAAAATGGTTCTTTTGGCATCATCTGGAGAACTGTATTCTCTCAAAAGCATGCTTTTCTCCCTTCCAAACCGATGACAGATTTTTAGCTCCTGTTTGCAATGAAACAAGTTTATTTTCAGCACATGGTCTCCACTGAAAAACCTTCCAAGCATATAGTTTCTCTAATGCTTCACAGCCATTTCTACATCATAATGTAGAGTAAAATGTACTGTATCATTATATATACATACCTGAATGATAGTTTTAAACACTAAAGCCTGGGGGTCAATCACAGTTTAACAGTGGCAGCAGAGAATTTTCTGTGTATTGTGAAACCTCTTCAAAGATTTTGGTACGTTCTCGAACACTTTCGAACACTTTTCCTGTCCTGAGCTCTGTGTTGCTATTTAGGTCAGTTTCAGGGATCCTAACTCCAGGATAAACATGCTATATACCTACAGCAACATCTGCAGTAGAGAAACACTAGCTCAAGGCAAGGAGAGAACATTGCCTTGAGTCCCGTTACTAAATATTATATCACATTAGGAAGTTATTCAAGAGAGAGCAGCTGATGCAATTAGTTGGTATTATTAATTTAATAAACTGTCCCTCAACTGTTAATCATTGACAGAACTGTTATTTGCCAATGAAACATTTATTTTTAGGCTATCTCAACAACATTACTGTACTCTTTTTAATGTATATCTTTAAAAATCCATTTGTTTCATTATAGTGTCCCCCTAGTGAAAAGAGCAATAATGCTAAAAGGGTTTTTGTATTGGTACTTATCTTAAACTACTACATATTTTGTTGAATGAATGGGAAGAGATTTGGATGTGACTTTGGAAATTAGTTTTAATAAATTGTCAGCCCCTCATTTCAGTAAAATGTTTGCCAGAGATGAATATATGCTATCATCAGTGCTTGTACCACATCTCAAGGGCAGAGTTAGAACATACTTCTAACTCAAGCTGACATAAGTTGCAGGCAGAATCCTTTAAAAAAATATAAGGCTGAAGGCCATGTCATAAAATGCCTCTCCAACTTCCTCTTCTCTGGTTTTCATCTTCCTGGCAAGGTGAGCTTTCTGGCAAAACGTCTTTTGAAAGCAGTCAGGAGTGCAAAAGAGAGGGATAAAATGGAGAGTCATCATGACATTACTGTTATTAGCTGATGTAGTTACACTGGGTAGATGCCTGGCCACACACAATGTGTAAGAATAATACAGCCCCCAGAATACTTCATCCTTTTGTTAATACAGGAATTGAACACCTGATGCTCTGAAATATTAGCTCAGAGAAAGTTACCAAATTGTGCAGTATGTCTGGGTTCTCATCTGGTACTTTGAAGATCAGGTTCGGTCAGGTATCAGTGAATTACAATGTTAAGTTACATATATACATATATATATCTTTTATTGAAAAGATCTGGATACTCATTACCTGTGAGTAAAATACAGCTTCTGTAGTTTACTAAGGACAGATAATGTGTACTTTACTGTATTCACAGATTATTTGCACATCGATATTCCAGCCCAGACCATTTGCTTTCAACCATTAGAAGCAGCAGAGCTGGCTCCTGAAGGGTACTGGTTTCAGAGACACTTAAATATTCTCAGGATACGTTAGCTCATCCAACACTTTTTCTTCACTTTCTGCTTCAGCTGATCACAGTTTAACATTTTATACAAATAGTTTTATTTCAGCTATTCATACAACTGGACCAGACAGTTGCTAGCTGAATAGATGACATTCTTCCATTTGCCCCAATGCCTAGAACACTTTCTTGTACAGCAGAAATCTTGTCTATTCCCTTTACCTCTGTCTTTAGTTCTGGATTATTTGAAAACTACCAACTGTAGCAAAATTTTGCTTGTACTGTTACAAATAGAGACATTTCAGGATTCAAGCAGAAAGGAGTGTGGATTCTTTAAGGGAAATTTGTAATTTTAATGGTGACTATTAATATTCATAACCAGGGATCTAATCAGTTATTCACAGAGAGTCAGCTCTTTTTAGAGTTAAATGTTGAGGACAAGTTTTCTGCTAATCTTTTGTTCTATAGCCTTAACATCAGCCTAACCCTAACCCATGACAGGTAGATCAAGGCAGTGGAAATAGGTGGTTTGAGACAGGTTCAAGACCAGAGAGAACATTTCGTTACAGGCAGTACCTAGCCATCTGCCTTTTGGCCTCAGGAAGCAGGATGCTCTTTCAGTACCATAGATTTGATTCTTTTCTGGAGGGTTTTTGTGGATGATGGCTATGGTAGTACCTGAAGGAATTGTCTTGAGCCTCTGAAAAGAAATACTGCTACAGGTTCAATCAGCCCTGCCATACAACACTAAGTCTGTGTTGCCAGCTTTATCTGCAGTGAATTATACCCATGCATGAAGGCTCTGACATCAGCACCTCAAACCTTCTGTTTTTCTATCCCTGAAGACAAGTTTACTCTTTCACCTCAGTAGCAGTCTGTAGGTAAACTGAAAATGCCTCCTCTTCCCAAGGGTATTAAAAAAATATTCAAATACTCAAACATTTGTGTCATATTTGCATAGCACTTTTACTCTTTCATATCAGGAGTGAAATCCTGGCCTGCAGAAAAACGCCAGCAGGTCTGCAGTTGTGTGGTTGCAGTAGGAACATTCCAGCATAAGTCTAATGACACAATCCTTGGCTTCACCAAGGAAACGTCACTGGTGAGGTCCAAGGAGCACTGAAAATTGGCTTTTGCTTTCAGGCACAGACAGTTGCCATGATAGTATGAGAAAGTTTGGGTTGTTCAGCCTGGAGAAAAGAAGGCTGCATGGAGACCTCATAGCAGCCTTCCAATATCTGAATGGGGTCTATAGGGATGCTGTGGAGGGACTCTTCATTGGGGACTGTAGTGAAAGAACAAGAAGTAATGGGTTCAGACTTAAACAGGGGAAGTTTAGATTGGATATGAGAAAGAAATTCTTCACTGGAAGTGTGGGGAGTCACTGGAATGGGTTGTCCAGGGATGTTGTGAATGCTCCATTGCTGGCAGTGTTCAAAGCCAGGTTGGACAGAGCCTTGGGTGGCATGGTTTAGTGTGAGGTGTCGCTGCCCATGGCAGGGGGATTGGAAGTAGATGGTCTTAAGGTCCTTTCCAACCCTATCTATTCTATGATTCTATGATTCTGTGATGCATTTTGAGCCAGGGCTCAGCCTTTTTGCCAGACAAACATCTGAAGAGCTTCTGGGTGTGTATTTTGCACTCTGCAATCTAATCTAATCCTATATTACAGCATTCCAGAAATGTCTACTTCATACTGTGAATTAAAACGTAACAAATCCTGTTCTTGAGAACAAGTATCAGAGCTTGGTTTTATTTTCATAATTGCCACAAATTCCAGGCCGAATATACATCTTCAGGGGTATTTGCAAACTGGGACCTCTCTGCTTCCATTCTGAAGTGGCTCTCTGTATGGCATTCTTCGAGGAGAAGCAGAACAAACTCTGGGTCCTTTGTAAGCATTTTTTATTTCTCTCATGTTTGCACTAACCTTGAACTAGGCTTTTACACAAATACAAACCCACAAACTTGTCATTCAGCCAATTATAGTGCCAGAAGTGATATAAGAACAAGTAACTTCTTTTCTTATTTTGCATAATAATAAGATATGCAGAAATATATTATGTAATTCTGAATCAGCTTTAAAATGAGAAGTTCTTGTTTGTGCCCAGCATTATCTACCAACAATTTATTTTTCATTATTGACAGAGTATTTACTTCTACAGAAAAGGTACTTAATGCATAAAGAAATAGGAAAATGGCTTCTGAGTCTGCATTATTGTTTGTGAAGCTCCACAGCACAAAGCAACAACAAGGAACTGTTTTAATCTGCAAGAATTCCTTGAGTGATTACTTTGTTTTCCTGCAATTTAGATCTGCCAGCTTGGAAATGGCTATTTAAAGGTTTGTGAGGGCTGTCAGCATCATTTTAGAACTGCATAGTTTTATATTAGTGGTAGATGCTTTCACAGTCAGCTTGTATCTGACTGTTTAAATCTCCTACTTTTACTAAGCAACACAGATACCTTGGGATATATTTTCCAGTTGGCTGGGACTTGAAATCCTTTCCTCGTGGCATAAGTTGCCCAGTAAAATGTGTGCCTATTAAATAAATTGCACCCACAGTTCAATGAATGGTGCAAAAATGTATATCCCTTAAGGTTTTAATAATTAAAACCGCTTTAAATGCCAAGCTAGCTTACTGCTTTTGAAATTCATTCATGCTCCCTCATGGATTAGATTTTGACAAAGTGGGACTTTTTCATGCATATTTTTTAATTTTATTTTGCAAAAGTCACATTTTCAGCTGAAAACATCTCCAGGTAATATGTTCAAACTAGCTCCAGCTAGAACATTGCACTCTAAATGATGAGGCCAGCAGTCTGTTCGTATCACCTTCAAGGACTAAATTTATTTGTGATGTTAAGGTGGAATGAATTTAGCATTCAAAAATGTAAGTCAGCATGATTAGTATCTATGAAGAAAGGACTTTTCTCATAAAGGCAAAAGGCCATGCCTGTGTTAGGTGATTCACATGGAGTTCTGATGAGCTGGAGATGTTTATAAAATAGTCTCTATGAATATTCCCACTTCATTTGGTTTTAGTGTATGATGAGACACCTCAGAAATATTTCCACACAATTTCACCTTCTAAATGGACACTTTTTATATGCTGACAGATCATTTGAGGATATCTGAAGACACCTGAAATGCAGATTTTGCAAGATCCACTTGAGTTCTGAAAAACTGTGAATTCTTGAACGCTGTCATCTAGACTATGATACTGCCATAGTCACTAATGCTGTCATTAATGCTTCTAATGCCTTCATCAAACACCTAAACACTTTTTTTTTTACATATTCCTACTATGTATTTCCCAACAGGAAGAAGCTCACATGAATTCATTTAAATCAATGTGAAAGTAGAAAACCTGTATTTTTCTTCCTTGTCTGGGAATGTTTTCATATACTTCACCAGAAGGAACAGATTCCAAGGGACTTATGATAGCTGGTAGGAAGTTGAGCTTCCTCAGGTATTCTGAGAAACCAACCATTCCCCAAATGGAGATCACAAATGATTTTTGATCTCCAGGTCTGTTTGCTTTAATTACTGTGTCAGCCGCAAATCAAAGTATAAAGAAGGGTGTCTTGTTATTCGTTCAGAACCACAACTCTCCTTTTTGTATAAATAGTGCTATGAAGCCATTTAACTGGCTAAAGAAAATGTGTAAATTATGTCACAGTTATCTCCCATATAAGAAATTGAACATCGTTATAAAGAAAAAAATTGTGGTCATAGTGTCCTATCCAATCCTATTCAAGACATAAGAGAAGACAATTGATATCCATAGGACTATTACATATGCCGTAGTTTTCTGGATCAGGCAACTTTAGTCCTCTTGTATGTAACAGCATCTAAACTGACATCTACTCATTTTCTCAAAGGAATGTTTTTTGTCATTAATGCTTCTGCTGGATGTTCTAAAAGAATGCCCTGATGCATTTATATCCTTATAGGTTTGCTGCTGTCAAAAATAACAGACTTGTAAGATACTAAAACACTGACTTCATTACCCTCAGCTCTGAACTAAGCTGCAGTCAAACCTGGTCTCGCTTTGGCCATATTGAATTATAGGTGGTAAAACTGTGTGATATGACTGAACATCTCTGCGTGTGCAAGTTTGAGATTTTATAGTGCAGATGGCATAGGAAAGCACCTGTAAAACATGCATTTTAAAGCTAAGCCTTCAGAATGATCCCCTGGCTCAGAACGCAGTTGCAAAAAGATTTTTGATACCATGTATTAGCCATAATGAATAGAAAAATTAACAAAATTGGACAGCACTTGGCTTACAATATTGCACAAAACTATGTCGTCCCAGAATCAACATAATGAAAGCAGCTGGATGTGCAGCTACCTTTCTTTCAAGATTCTCATTTACCAAAAGGAAGCTGGGGAAAAGCCTGCACTTTCTCTTTGCAAGGTACAGCAGTCATCTGCTTCAGCCTAGCTTCTATTTGATGGAGTCTGCCTTGCGGCCAGGACTTTTTCCCAGCATTTCATCTGTTTGACCTTTTTCTGAGCATTTGTATGCACTCCCTAATATTTTCCAACACATAAGCATGAGTATAGTGGAAGAGCAATCTCATTTCCTGGGCATGCTACAGTGATGTGTTTGCTGTTTCTGCTAGACAAATTGGTATCATAAAATGTGAACTTAAGTGTAAAAGTTTTGTTTACCGTGTTTTTGGAACTAGCCTCAATTGGACTGAGTTTGCACTCAGATGCAATCTCAGTACACAGCACAAAGTTTTCCAGGGAATATTCCTAGAAGATCTGTACTGTGTTTTACTGTAGCTGCTCTACACATAATACCTTGTCCAAAGGGAAGGTCAAAATATTTTATTCCACTGGGTGGTAAGTGAAATGTTCTAAATAAAAAGAGACAGAGAATTAAAAACTAATAATACCCAAAGAATGAGCAGTAGTAGCTTAAATGGCTTGGCATAGCCATTATTGATGCATGGGACACAGTAAGTCAAGAATATTGAATGTCATGCTTCCCAGCAATGACCAGCACTACTCTGGCGCTAATGAGTGAATACCAGAGGTGCCAAAATAAATCCAGGCCAGTTGTGGTTGGAAACAAAAGAAATGAGGTATTTGCCTTGCTTGCCTGGCAGTAGATCACTGAAATGCTTTACACAATGTTACTGTCAGACCTAGGACTTGCATCTGTAGCGGATGCAGCTACAGCACAAGGAAAAGAGAATATGGCTGAGCATGGCATATCCTTCTTGAGAGATTGATTTTGGACTTGCTATGCCAACCTCAAAGAAAGGGTGATCACCTACAGCTCCTGGGAGCACACTGGGGGAGTACAATGAAAAGGGACAGACCATGTCCATTAACCCCAATTAATGAAATAAACCTCCCCTGAATTTCGTTCAATGTGAAGTCCAGGTGTATATTATTTTCCCTTACTAGTCTTTCCTTCAAGCCATTAGGAGTCTGTTTCTTTCTTTCCCCACAAATGGAGATTCTACACAAATGTGGTCCCACAGCAGGAAACTATATAGTATAGTATAAAAACCTTTTATCAAACATAAAAGGATTAATGCATTTCTTTCAGCAAAAGCTCTGCATGTCTCCCAGCTCAAGCAGTTTATAAAAGGATAAGAATTTTTATTTAAAATACAGGTAAAGTACATTTATCCAACATGAAATATCAAGCTGTTTGCTTGGGATCAAAACTGAATGTGGGAGAAGCAGCCCTCTTAGTAACATGTGCTGGAATGTCAGTGCGTATATGTTGTGGGCAAGGAAACCACTAGGAAAAGAGAAAGATTTTAGCATTTAACATCTTAGGCTAGCACTGTTCCCAGCTCTTGGGCCAGGATAGCTTAACTGCAACAAAGCACCATGTCCAACAGGGCCTGTCATGATTTCCGTTTTCATAATGAAAGATGTGAACAGTTCTTTTTTAGAAAATCTCTTACCAGCCATTTTTTTTGTTGTGCTTTTTACAGCAGTAAAATGAAAATAAGTATTGATTTCTTGTCATTGTTATGGAACCAAAACCCACAAAAAGCATTAGGTGCTACAATGGTGGACATCACAGAGCTGAAAGGCGAGACATTCAAGCTCTAACAAATCCTGTTATGATGGGTTTAGAAGTTACTTCCCCAGCTGCCCTCACAGTTCCTCAGCCAGTACTCCCCCAGCAGCAGGGAATGTGTGCCCAGCCTTCAGCCATTACAAATCAGAGCCTGTCATTTTAGCATAAATCCACCTTTGGGGCTGTACAAATGAAGTGTTCTGATTCCAGAGCTTTGGTTCAACTCTAACATTTACTTCACCTTTCAGCACTGAAGGTGCCCCCTGTAGCAGAACAAATACATACTTTCTCTTCAGAAAAGTAGTTCCCAGGCCATTATACTAGCTTGAACTGCCAGGAAAGGCAATATTTTGAAGAACACATTGGTGGTTTTTTAACTTGGCTCTTAATAAAATTGAGGATTATTTCACAATTATACTAGAGAATTTTATGGATAAAGAACTGTAACCAGAGAGTTAAAATCTTGCATTGACATTGAATCTAAAATTAAAAATAAACAAGAGAAATTGTAGCCTGAACAGACTCCTATATAATTTGAGATTTCGATGCATTACTTTGCTGTTAATCGAAGTCCCCTTTCTTTTAACCTTAACTGTTCGAATGTCTCTCCTGCCTGAATGTCAATAGGAGGCAACAGCGAAAGTCAATGAGAGTGCTTTGCATTTCACACCGTGTTCTTAGCAACATGTTGTACTTGGTGGGAGTCAGACACATGAGACATTGAGTGACATCAGCAGAACTTACATTCTTGAAATCACAAAATTAATTTTTATATGTATTTCAATTAAATGTGGATCTTTTTGACAGGCTTCATGAACCAGAGACACCTTGGTAAGCACTGTAGGGAAGTGGGGAGCTGTGAAATGCCAGTGTAACTGATCTGGATAACCATGACACAGGTAACAGCAGACTCATTGTTTTTGCAATGCAACAAAAGTTATTTGTCCTCAAGAAGCATTTTATTGACAGAAGGACAAAAATGTCGATGTTTGGAAATTAAATGTCAAATAAATAGAGGCACAGAAGCATTTGTTGCCAGTATTACCAGGGCCAAGAATTGCATTTCCACTTGGTGATGCTCAGCAGCTGGTAGTATCAACCCCTATTCTGAATGCCAGCCATGATGCTAGTTACAAGGAAGAGGCCAAGAGATGGCTCAGCTGTTTCTTCACTTTTTTTGCCACTGTATGTGAGGGCAGAAGAGTTGCTAACAATACTGGGTGTTAAACAGCTGGAATATCCCAAATTCTGGTTTTCTGGTTTTCAGACAGTGGAAGCAATCCTCACTGCAGGGAATCTGAAAGGGTACAGAAAAACCTGCAGGAAAGAATGGACTAAAATACTGTGTACGGAGAGGGTGGAAAGGGAGGAAATCAGTGTTAGTACAAAAGGATGAAAAATATTGTACATAGTTTGTACATGTCCTTATAAAATGTACGTCAAAATGCTCTCTTCTGCCACAAGTATCTTGTTAATCAATTGGTAATCCTCTTGTTCTACAACCTGTGTACATATTATTTGAATATCACCTCACTGTCACCATTCCGTCAGGCAAACTTATCGCCCACCACTAGAATATTTTGTCAGTTAGTAGATTCCTGATTCCAGAGATGAAGACTGAGGAGAACTAGCCAAGGAAATGATCCTACACAGATCCTATATTATATGGCCTCTTTGACTCTTTGGCAATGTGACAGAGGGTCACAAGCAACCATCTTTTTTTTTTATTATTATTATTATTTATATTTACAGTGCTGAGACCTGTGGCATGATATTTATGCATAACCTGAATTTGCCAACTGTCGAGTATGTCCCTTAGACATCATTGTTTAAAATGAGCTTATAACTACATTACTACATAGCTACCAGTAAACCACGGGGAGCTCAGATGCTTAAGAGCTCCCATAGAGTCACAAATATACTACAAAAAAGTGAATTAAAGATATTCAGTATTTTTCTGAAGGAATTTAGTAGTGAATATTACTGTACCTGAAACCCATTTTAGATGTTCTTCTGCTAAGATTTCAGCAGTGTTTAAAGGGAGTCGCTCTCCACCCATTTGCTCCTTTTTAAAATCCTGGATTTCATCAGTAAGAGTACCTTAAAGCCAATTAAAAAAACCTGCCAGAAGAGAAAGACAGAATTGGGAGATATTTATTCCTCCGTGTTTCATACATTTGTCTAAAAATATCCTTCCAGATCTCTAATGAACATGTTGACTGATCTTTTCATGGTTAAATATGCTTTCATTGTAATTTTGCCATCTGCCTTGACCACAAGTAGGTACTAAAGTTTGTGAATGTCTTGGGTTCAGAATTAGTGGAAATAACTGTTACAGCTGAACCCACAACAGTGAAAAGCTTTTATTATGGTACCTGGATTTGTTGCATGTGTAAACCATAAAAAAAAAAGGAACAAGCACACTGAAGTTTTAAAACTTTATTTGCAGAGAAGGCTTTTATACAGTGAGATTCCGTTATAATTAAACCAACCTCCTTTGGTTCTGCACAGTCTGCATTCATGGCCTCTTGGAAGAAGCATTTAGTCAATTAACTATTTTATTAGCCAATTGATTTTTCCTGTTGGTCCTTAACCTCTTTGTACCTGTTAGGAATGGTTATGAAAGCTGAATAAATTGGTTTCTTTCATCTCTAAAAGGCAACAATAAATAATAAAATAGGCTGAACAATGTTTCAGTGGGGAACCCAAATATGAATAAAAATACCTGCAGTGTATCATATAATATAAAATACTAACTGCTAGGAGCAGCACAGTATTTCAATGAATCACATTGTCACGCTGACCTTTATTGATATACTGCTTCTCAACTTAAAGGATTGGCCCTGCTGCTTTAGGAGATCCTTTGTTGTGAAGGGCCTGCAGGTACATCACATAACAAAAAGATTATTTGTACATCATAGGGCTGTCTAAGTGTATATGTTAAGCAGAAGCATAAACCCAAAATATTTTAGGAACAGCTTAAATGTAGATATTCATTTAAGCATCACAGGAGAACAAACATACATTCCTGAAATAAGTACAAAATGTGATTTATATTATCACCTACTACAAAGTGGGGGAAAAAAGAAAAGAGAAAAGCTCTTTCATTTCTAGTAGATAATAGAATGCTTGATATTTATGAAATGCTAAACAGTTGCAACTACTCAATGACAGTCCAGTATTACAAAAATTAAATCCATCACACTGGCTGAAACTCAGCAGTTACTGGTTCCTTTGTATGAATGTCTGAAATGAAAAACTAAGGAAGTGTGCGAAGGACACATATTTGCAACAGCAGAAAAATTCTCACAGTAAAAAAACCCAGCAAAACACATGCCCCTCCAAAGAAATATTCTGTGCTTCAACAAAATGGCAGAAACTCTTACTTAAGCAGCAGCTATCAATCTCTCTGGTTTTATGGGGCTCTGTAATGAAAAAGGTGTTGAAGGCTGAAGGACAATATATTTAAAGAATAGCTCACTGAGTGCTCAGTAAGATATTCACTGAGCAAAGACCCATGAATATAGGTGAGGAACCAGTACCCTGCATGATTCTTTGTGCCATGATTCCTTTTCTGTCCATGTTTCTGGTAGTCTTACAGAGAATGGATAAATGGTAGAGAGAGGTTATTGCTTCTGTATCAGATGCTAGTATTATATTCCCCACTTTTGCTATAAAATCTCTATTTAAGAATAATTCCACCAAGCATGTCTCTGCAAATAATCAGCCACCTTTGAACAGCCACTGTAACAATGCTCTCTTCTCACCACTTTCTTCCTCTAAATCACGTTTTGTGAAATTCCATATGAAAGTATCCGTGGCTATAATAACCTCCAGATGATGGTTGGCTGTATTATCTCTTCTTTCCTTTTCCGACCACAGCTTCTATTCTCACTGCCTCTGCAGTGCCAGCTATTGACACCAATGTGTCCTCCACTTCACGCTCTTCAGTCTCTTTTGACGTTCCCCTAACCCAGCCTTCTACTCTGGTTATCTCCACCTGTTTCTCTAGCAAAAATTCTACCACTTGCTGCTTTCCTTGTGCCTCTCCACCTGAGCCTCTGAACTCCAGTTCATTCCATATGACTGCCAAGGCACTTTATCCACTGCGCCACAGAGACCACTGCTGTTCACCCAGATCTTTTCCATTTCCAATCTCCTCTTCACCAACCATAAATTCCACAAAGAAGTCTGGACACTGGAGCAGAGACAAGAAGTGTTTCATTTAAATACAAAATTTAAAAGCCACCATATGGCAGAATCAGATCAAAATCAAGCTAGATGTGTCAGATTAAGCAAGACCACTTTCCCAGAATATGTCATTCCTTAGTTGGCAATGTTTGCTTTGGGTGGTAACACACGGAAGAGCTGAAGGCAGTATATTTGTTGATATTTTTGGATATACCTGTCATGCATCCTGCCTTTCTGGCCCAAGAACTCTATAGGAGAAACAGGACATACTTAAACCTGAGTGATTTGCGTTTGTCAGTCATCCAAGTAGGTATGTTTCAGTGTCGCTCAATCTTGCTTCTTCATTTTCATTTGAAGCTGCTGAAACCTCATCTTCCAGAGAATCCAAGCTGTTGGGCTAGTCATCTGGTTCGAAATGTCTGTACAGCATGAAGAAAATATACTGTCTTCTGCAAACTGTTTTGGTGGCTCAAATAGAAAATAACATCAATCCCTCTTTTATGCTCTGCTAGGAAACAAGCTGCCTTTTCTTTTTGTTTCCAAGAGGAGAGAAGTTTTTGATAGAATTTTTGCTAACTTTGTATCTACCAGAGAACTCTCAAAAAGCAGCATGCAACCAGCATTACATACAGTGAATCTGAATCACTGAATGTCCTTACTATAGACTCCCCTTAGACTTAAAAACTTGCTTAAAGAAGAACTTTAGTCTTTTAAACTGCCAAGGCTAAAATGTGGCAAAGCAATTACATGACTCATGAAGCACTGTGCTCAGTTGAAGTGTTAATGTCGTCAGCACTAATTCGTTCTTGTCTTTTCTCATCCTGAGGTTTGTTCTCCAATGAAATGTATCACTAATGTACCATCTTGTGTTTCTTAATCTGCAAAACAATTGCATTTCTTAAAAAAACTTTTCAACTGTGACTAGTTTCTCAGAAATTTAAAGGTCTCTGAGTTTTAAACAAGGAAAGAGATTTCTTCCCCCACACCCCACTCTTTTTTTTTTTTTTTTTGTTACAATTTTCCATATAAACTATGTGGCTTGCTACTGTCTGCTAGAAAGGCCCCAGTGGGAGACCCAAGGTTACTAGTAGCTGAAGAGAGACACTGCACAAGTAGTTAAGATGAAAGAATATCCCACTGGGGTTTTGGACTTACAGTTTCTTGGCTCTTGTGACTTGAAATAAATGTATCAACACTGTCTGGAGCCACCAGCCATATTCTCTTGCTCCTGTAGCTAACATTACAGTCAGACTTAAGCTGGTGAAGAGGATAAAAACCTTTACCATTTGTTTTATATATGATGGTACTTTGACTTCTCTCTGCTAAGGACAGGGTGAAAATTTTTACTGGCTTCTACAGAGCCTGGAATTTCACACAAATATTTCAGGAACGCTCTCTGCTCAGCAATTTGTTGCAGAGATATAGGGATATGCAAAATGATATGCAAAGGAATGATGACTTTAGCAAAGCCACAGAATTCTCGTACATGCTTAACTGGTCTTATTCAGAATGTGGTTTACTTTTTATAATCCTTCAAGAAGATTTGGTGTCCTTCTGGGATTGGGGGGGGGGGGGGGGGGGGGGGGGGGGGGGGGGGGGGGGGG